>WEIT01040417.1:333-32896 GCA_013389985.1 Dryoscopus gambensis | reverse complement strand
CTCGCAGCACGGCGGGCGCTACTGTGGGATCTTGCTGCCGTCCTCGGCTTCTCCATGGGCGGGCGGGAGCGGGCAGTGGGTCCTGTGTACCCCGAGCGTCCCACGCCCGGGCCGAGGTGGGAAGGCACGGAGCTTCCCTTTGCCATCACACCAGGTAGCGCGTGTCGTGGTAATCCAGAAGCTGCTCCAGAGGTCCCAAGGGGTTCCCAGCCAAGCCTGGGGTCACTGGCATGTAAAAGGTGAGGTGAGGTTAACTCCTGCCTTCCGGGTCCTACATGGCTAGTCCAGACACCGTAATTAAGCCCATTATGTTCCCCACAGGATCCCAGCTCCAAAGGTTCAGGGAAGTGGGCAGGGCGTACAGATTCCACATCTCTGAGGTAATCTATGTAATTTAAGTAAATACCTATTGTTCAAGTTCCATATGTGAGCCCGGACCCTGCAACGGATTAAATTACTGAAGGTTTAACACCCCCCCGTACTCTGCACAGCAGCCATAAAATTGCTCACGACCACTGCCTTCCCTCCCACCTTTATATGTTCACCTGAAAGATTGCAGACGTCTTAGACACTGTGAACCTGGAGCCTCTAAAAGTTTGAGAGCTCCAATATCAAGATCTGTAAGGCTGAAACTTTGTCCCGGTTTTTATTTTTTCCGTGTGTATCTCATGGAAATTTTTGGAATTTTTGTTAAAGAAACAAAACTACACTTTAGTCAGGAATCATGGATTTGCAAGCCAGACTGACAAGTCCTAAGTAACTACAAACATTCATGTGCCGCTATCAACATGACTGTTTCAGGTGCATAGGGTATGCAGAGCTGTGCGATGTTTTGTCAGCTTGTGCTCCATTGACCACTGGTGTTCCTTAAGGAAATTACTATGGGAAACAAACTCCGCAGGAACACGCTTTTTTCTACATATAAAAAGCAAGCAAGCAAAGAAGCAAAATACAGGATAGAAATTACTTAGTATGTCTTTACAAGTTTTTTTTATTTAAAGTGAGTGAAAACTGTCCCAGTACCATTGGCATGTCAGTATTGTAGTTTATTTTCCAGTCTTCCTTTGGAAAACTTAGGGTGATATTGGATCAGTGAAGCTTCTGAAACACTGAGCTGTTCTAAACAGCCAGCAGGACAGTGCCAAATTTGGATTTTTGAAGCTATCCATCATTAGTCTCTACCTGTTCCTGTCGAAGTCAGTGTGAAAGTTTCCTTTTTCAAGTTTCAGCATTTTTTTCTAGCTGTCCAATTGTTTTACACCATAATGCCAAGATACAGAGATACTTGAACATGTTGTGTTCATTTGTAGGTAAGATATGCTATACTTGCTAATTTTGCAAAGTAATCAAAAATTCAAGAGAAAGATCTTTATGTTGCTCCAGGTAATTAGTGAACAATCTACTAAAATTAAAATAGATTTAAAGTAACTAAGCCTTGTATTATGGTTCCCAGAGCGCACAGCAAAGGGCCTCACTTTGCTGGGAAAAGTGAGCTTCTCTTATCTTGAGTGTTGGTAAGGGTAGTGATTCACTAGTAGGTGGCAAGAGAGTCATTAAGCTGTCAGTTTTAACATCTAAGGAAAAGAAAAATTAGAAACAAAGACTTTTGAATGTATTTTATTATAGCGGTCAATGGTATACACGGTGCATATATGAACGATGGAACAAGAGAGAATCTAAGAAACAAAGGCAGGAAAAAAAAGATGAAAAGGGCAGGAACTTCTGGTTTTGTAATTTTGAAAACCACTCATGCAGTCAGGAAATACTGTGTCCTTAGGAAAACCTAATGCATATTTAGTGCTAGTAATATATGAAGCTGTTTTAAATTAAGCAAGGTAAATCAATTCAGCAAATTAGTTCATTTGTCTTTGCAGCTTCTTTTCTCAAAATAATCAATATTATGAATCCTACAATGCTTATATGCTGTACTTCAGAGTCCATGAGGGAAAGTCTTTCTTCCCACAGGGAGATTTGCTCTCTTCAAAAGACTCAGGGACCAATTCTGCATCTCATATGAGTACTGCAAGCTCTGGCAACCCTCAGTTCCAGGTGTCTCTTCATCATTGGTTTCAGGTTCAGAGTGCACTGTGACTGTACCTAAACAAAACAAGTCCCTCCTTCACAGGTTTGGCTGGACTATATCTTATAATCTTAAAAGTAAGCTTATATCAAAACAGAGGTCTCCCATTCCTCTAGCCTGTTATCTCCACATGTAGCAAGGAATTTCTGGTGACCATTGTTTGGCATTGGCATTAGCCATAACTGCAGATTCACCAGGATTAGGGGACTGATTTGACTGAAACCCCTTAAAAATAATAACACTACACACACACACAGAGACATACTTTAATTCTGAGTTGGAATAATTTCCTTATCCAGTTTTCTGTGTAGCTGCACAAGGAAGAGACCGTACTCATGGTTATGCAAAGGCAGGCCCTTTCCATGACAGCCTGAATACAGGTCAGCCTGAGGGGATGAGGTTGAGGAGGGGGAAGCATGGCTGCAGAGAAAAATTCTTGTAAAACTAGACCCTCAAGCTCTCTCTTTGCCTAATGAGATTAGTTTCCTCTACAACACTACCAAGCATAGTCCTATGGATGCGTTGGGAGTGGAGGACAGAGGGCTGTGTAGTGAGCTATAGCCCATTGTTTGGGATGTTATGGCTTGATTCTAATGGTGTCATTTTCAGTCTCTGATTATTTTAAATCAAATAAACACAGGTTTACAGATTCAAGTCCAAACATATGTTGTTTAAAATATGTATTCACTTCAGGCAAAGGACACACCCAGAAGCTAAGTATGATTTTTTTGCATATCATTAATACAGTTAAATCAAGCACTGCTTTCAAATAACCTACTTCCAGAAAACATCAACCCTAAATCAGAGTGGGTTTAGCAGAGTATAAAAAATAATTTACCTACTACTAAACTAAGCACGACCAACTTAAGATACTAGATATTTTCTGTTCTGAGTGCAAATTAGGACATCTTTTATAACATCAGTAAGAATTCAGTTAATCTAATTACAGATTTTTTATTCATTTTGCAAAGGAATCTCAAGTCATTACATCAGACAATTACATATAGTTGTATATAGATACCTGTAGTTAAATCTGCAGCATTAATATCAGAAGGTCAAAAGGACTGAACATCTACTAAATACAAAATTATTTTGTCCGCTAAGGCCACCTCAGGAATTAAAAGTCTTCCCATGTACCCCTGGATCACCTTGTAATCCAAATCTGTATCTGGTATTCATTTCAGATTTTCTGCTTTTCATGGGTAAATGAAGTGATCTGGGTAGTGTTCAGCAGCAAAAAGCAGAAGTGAAGCAGGACAACATTGCTTTCACTCTGGCACATCTCAGTTCTGATAGAATGAGATAGAAACCAATGGCCCATCTATTTACTTCCCTGTCAGTAAATGACTCTATAGGAGCATTGGCAGAATTAATGGCCTGTCTATTCATTCCTAAACCTTCACAGTTCAGTTTTATTTATTCTCAAAGAAGATGTTTAGGGCCATCTGGGAGAAGGAAAGGAAGAGTTCATGCTCTCAAGATCATTACTCCCTGTTGGAGATTCACCAATTTAGTCCATTTTCTAAAACCACAGCTGGAGAGAGAGGTGAACCAGTGAGACCCATCCTGCTTATAAAACAAAAGTGGAGCAGGACATGCTTTTTTGTGGAGGCTGCTTGCCTACATGAAATACCTTGCAGTAGGCAAGAGAAAGTTTTGCCTCAGGCACCTGTCTGGAAGTTACTAAAGAGTCCCACAAAGACTCCATATTGTGTGCAGAAGAGCCTTTTCGCTTCTTTGTGTGTAAACAATAATCACATCCAATATCATGGAATATTTTTCGTGGAAATTACTCTAAATGCACAGCTTTACCACCCTCCTTTGCTTCTGCCCATTTGGTATAGCAATTGATACTACTTTTAGATTATAGTAGCACTAAGACTTTATGACCATTTATTTCAAAATCTGTGATTAACCATTGCAATTTAATTTGCATTTGAGGAAAATAATAAAGTATTCTTAAATAATTTCCTAGTAATTGTGAATCTCCTTCTAGTATGTCATAACTCCATGGTGAATATTCCAAGGTGCATACAGAAATTTATTTTTGGTAGTAATTATAATTGACTTTATGTGATCCAAGAGTGAAACCATGAAAACCAAATTATGCATAATTTGAATGCACTGATTACAACCAGAAAAACCATATGAAGTCTTTCTGAAAACTTTGCCTAGGGCAGAAAATGTTCAGCTTTTATAGAATTCATCCAAACAGTGCGTGTTTGCCTCCATTACAAATAAACTGAAAACATCCTAAGGCAATCCACATTAGTGACAATTGTTAATGTCTTCAAGTCATGTCCTGCGTGGGGCTAAGTAGGAAGTTAAGTGCTTGATTAGAAGGACAATTAAACAATCAACATCTACAATGATGTAACTTCAAAGTGGAAAAAAGAAGACTTAGTTTTATGTCATTAAAGAACACTCAAGTTGAAATGCTCTCAATTTGAATAAAGATAAGTAGATGTAATTTCAGGATGGTGCTACTATAATAAAACACCTGCCAGGTGTGTTCTACCTGTTGTTTTAGTTTGTCGAGGGTTTTAAATAATCTTTTAAAATAAGTAAACATTTTGTGATAAGAAAGATCAAGAAATGGTCCAAAAGAGAATCTGAAAGAGTGCTCTGTTGAACCTAGCAGTGGCTCTTCCAGACAGTAATGTCTTTGGCTCTTCCCTCCTCCGCTTCCTTGGGGTGGGGGATTATGGTACCTGAAGCTCAAACATATGTTCTTTCTGCAGTGGGGATAGAAATTTTTGCCACAGGAAAAAGGGCTTTAAGGCTGTATCTGCTTAAATAGTCACAGGCCGATTTGGTAAGATTTTTATCAGTGTCTTGCAGTCCCGATGTTAAGTATTCACTGACTTTAGGTGTGAAACACTCACTGAAGTCAACTGCTTAAAGAGTCTCACAGTGAGAAATGAATGGGAGTTAGGTCCTAAATCCTTGAAGAATTTATGTCTGATTGTCTGTTCAAGGGGGAGAATGAGCCGCAGCTGGGACTCATCTTGTGTAATTTTAGCAATTTGGAAGTTTGGTATCTCTTCTAAAGCATTCGCTTTGGCTTCTTGTGTAGTCAGTGGAAAAAGACACATCCGGGAAGTGATTACTACCTTTCTAAAATAGACAATCAAGGCGTTTAGAGTGAATCAGTCTCTGGAGATTTTCTTCTTCTGCCTAAAAAGAGCCTTATGACTAGTTTAGTCTAGACCCGGTTTTTTAGGGTGATTCTCAATGTGTGCCTTCAAACATACACATTAAGTAGCTAAATAGAATAATATGGAAGCATATTTCTCAAACTTCTTTCTATAATGGGGACCTGTGGCCTGGTTTTCTTAGTGGGGAGGCTACAGGGGTGGCTTCTGTGAGAAGCTGCTAGAAGCTTCTTCCATGTCCAGCAGAACCAGTCCCTGGTGGTTCCAAAAATGGACATGCCACTAGCCAAGGCTGGGCCAATCAGAAATGGTGGTAATGCCTCTGTGCTAACATATTTAAGAAGAAAGATAAAAAAATTTGTGGCATAGTTTTATTTTGGCCAGAGAAGAATGGAGTGAAAATATGTGAGAAGAACAACTCTGCAGACACCAAGGTCAGTGAAGATGGAGAGGGAGGAGGTGCTCCAGGTGTGGGAGCCAAGATTCCCCTGCAGGCTGTGGTGATGACCATGGTGAAGCAGCTGTGCCCCTGCAGCCCACGGAGGTCCATGGGGATGCAGAGATCCACCTGCAGCCTATAGAGGACTCCCACACGGGAATGGATGGATGCCTGAGAGGAGGCTGTGATCCTGCGGGAGACCAGTGGAGAGACGGGCCCTGCTCCCATGCTGGAACAGCCTGTCCTTGAAGGACTGCACCCCATGGAAGAGTGACCCACGCCGCAGCAGTCTGGGAGGACTGTTGCCCGTGGGATGGACCCACATTGCAGCAGTTCGCAGGGAGCTGCTGCTGCAGAGATGGACTCACACTGGAGAAGTTCATAGAGAACTGTCTCCCGTGGGAGAGACCCCACAGTGCAGCCAGGGAATGACTCCTCTATGACTCCTCTCCCTGAGCAGCAGGAGAAACCTCGGGTGGTGAACTAACCATAGCGCCCATTCCCTGTCTCGAGCCACTGGAGTAGGAGGCAGAGCTCAAAGGAGGGAGGCGTGAGGGGAAGGTGTTTTTCAGGGTTTATTTTACTTATCATTATCCTGCTCTGATTTTCTTATTAATAAATTCACTTCATATCTCTAAGTTGAGCCTGTTTTGCCCATGATGGTATTTGGTGAGTGATCTCTCCTGGTCCTTATCTCAACCCATTGTTATATTTTTATCTATATTATATATATATATGTGTGTGTGTATATATATATATATATACATATATATATATGTGTATATATATATATATATACACACACACATATATATAATATATACAATTTTTTATAAATATTATATGTTTAATAACCCTTTGTTATGTTTTTTTCTCCCCCGTCCAGCTACAGATGGGAGTGAGTGAGTGGCTTTGGTGGGTGCCTGGCATCTGGCCAGCATCAACCCATGACAGTACCTTAAATATCATTGTAAAAATAGTAAGGAAAATTTATCACAAATAGAATTGTCATTTTAAATTTTATTATACCCCTGTAATAGTTTACTTTGTTTCCTGCCGATGTGACAAGTTCTACTAAGGATTTATTAACAGGTTAAATCATACAAGACTTAGTAAACCAAGGGGGAAGTGCTATGCATAAGTGAAGTATCATGTGCAAATACAAAATGAGGACTGCATGGGAAAGATCTACTAGTGCATCACGAAATAAATAAGTATGTGTCAACAATAACAATATAGGAAGCATTTTGGATATCAGTTGGAGTTTTGTACGTGAGAGAAAGAAATAATGTTCTGGTGAGGACTGAGATGAAGTGCTATATCCCATTTGGAACTCACATATTAAAGGAGAGGAATGGAGGAGGCTACAAAAATCTGGTAGCAAGGTCAGGAGGACAGAGTTTCCAGCTCTGACAAAATGAATACGCAGTGTCGCAGTGCAGCAAGTAGCACTTGAGATTTTGCACAAAGCTATCCCATCGCCATCACTGAGAAACCAGTGAGTCATAGCAGACTGCAGTGTCCTCTGGACTTGCTGCCCCCCCCACCACTTCTGCTGCCTGCTGCCTCTTGCTTCCCAATTATATGAAGCAAAATAAGCAAGCGCTAACCCGGTAAGAAGTTGGCCAAACACACGTTGCACCACTTCCACAGCTGTTCAAGTGGTTACTTGCAATAGCTATGTTTGCCAGTAAAGTCTGACTTTCTGAGCCGGAGCATCAAAGAACAGGCTGGATCCAACAGCAGCAAACAGCAAACTGCAGATCTGAATGGGCTGGGTGCCAGCTACATCCCAGCAGGGGTTGCAACCAACACCAGTCCTGTGCACCAGCTGGCCAGATTTGTGAACAATGGTCTGCAACACACTCTTTCTTTAATCTCTTGCAGAGAAACTGCAAGGGATCTTGGTTTGAATCCTTTTGGGGAGCCTTATACAAGCAAAAGTTTCTGTGGCTTCTCGTACATCTCTGACATTCAGGCAACATGGTCTGGGAGGTCTCTGAAATGGAGATGTCACCTTCCAAATACCCTGTTAGCTGCCAGCGAACACTGTGAAACTGAGGTTTGTCCATTTCCTAATGATCATGGCACTTCTTTTGACTCTAAGCAACTTTGTCAAGTGAGTTTTCTGTTAGGGTAACCTAAGCTAACCCTCAGCATACATTTCTATAATGTTGTCAGTTGTGAAGTTTTTCCTTTGTTGTTTTCAAAGCCTAGTCATCTCCTCTCAGTCATTTCTCCCTTTCACTAACCTCTCTACACTCTCCAGTCTATCAAAGAAAATATTTAGCAGGGCAGAGAGTTGCATTCGATTCTTCAAATATTTTCCTGGTAGTGTGCTGTAATCTCCAAGGAAGGAACTTCTGGTTCAGGAACTCTCCTTGCAGTTGTGTTCTCTATTGATGTTCAGCTTATGGAGAGGAAATAAATAGGATAAAAGGGTGCAATGCTTTAGCACTGCTGCAAGACAAATAGTTTAGTGTACAGTTCTCCTCAGACTATACTGACCTCAGCATTAGAAAAAGCAATCTTCTAGAAGGATAACAACAACACTGTCAGCATCCTACCACATCCAAGGAATGGGGTAGGTATGAGGATCCAAGGATGAGAAGGCGCAGTGCCACAGTGTGGGATATTATGTACCTTGGTCCACATGTGCAGTGTCAAAGTTAAAGCAGTACTACCCCACACATAGTCAGGCTGGGCACAAGTCTGGCAGCAGTGATTAAGAAACCATGGCTTTCACTGAGTTGCAGACACTCAATTATTTAGCTATCCTTTGAGTGACTTACTATCAGCAAAGTCTCTGGAAGGTTGGCTAAGCTATTGCTACAGTATGAATTTCCCAGTTTTGTGGGGGGTTTAAAAGAAAGAAGCTATAAGCTAAAATAAACAGGAAGAGGTTTGCTGATAATTTTAAACTTTGGGAAAATTACATCTTGTTTTAATCATAATGAAAAAAAAATTCCACCACGAATACACCATGTTACCACAGTAATATTTTTTGTTCTGATTTTTGTTAGAAAAAACTGCTAATGATAAATACAAAACTACTTTTCTAGCATTTCGATAAAATCATAAATGCCCTTACCGAGTACCACATGTGAGTAATACTTCAGTTATCCCACTGATATCACTGAGATGGAATTAAAAGTGCTGAAATTTTCAGTGATGGATATTTCACTGCAGCTGTGAGCAATGTGTTCCTCAGAAACTAATTCTCCTGGTGAAATGTTAAACCCTTGGACTTGCATCTTATTTGTAAAATAATACTATTTAAAAATAGGATCAAAAGAGATCTACCCAAGAAACTTAGCCTTGTGTATATTAAAGTATATAAATTAATATAAAAAATTATAAATAAATGTTCTTTTTACATGTATATATGACTGCATATCATACAAAATAAAACATAAAGTATGTTAAAATAAAATCAACAAGAAGAGAGCATTCAAAGTTAAAACTAAATGTGATTGTCTAAAAAATGGCAACAGCTAAATATAAAGTTGTAGAATAGTGTTAATTTTTTTAGATATAGCTGCCTGACTTCTTGCATTTTAAATCTCTTGAACTTATTCTACTGCTTTCCAAATACTTCATTCTCTAATTTTCTTAAACAGATAAAATTAAGTGTATAATTAATTATAAAATATGTAAAAGCAGTTCACACAAATGAATAATTCTACCAGAGAAGCTACTTTGCAAAAGCAAACAATTGTTTGTTGTCATCTTTATGTAGAAGCATACACTGATCTCCAGAGCTGGAATGGACTATTGAAAAATGATGATGATTCAAAGAGCACTCGAGCATGTATTTAAGAAGGAGGTTTGGACACAGAACTGTAAGCCGAGTAGGATGGATGGTGAGAACCCTTTCTGACCAGTTCCCCTTCATGAACTAGATTTGAGTGTAAGGCTTGTAACAAAGCAGATCTGAATACAGTCGATGGGGAAAGTCATTATACCTGCATTCTGAGCATGTTTCCCTAAGCTGTCTCTGTTACTACTCCCTCAGCAGAGCAGGTGTGTCTGAAAAGCCTTTTGCGTGTGGCCTGAGGACCTTTCCATACCCATGGACAACTTTTCAAGTTGGTGGGGCGAGGTAGTGGAGAGCAAACAGTGTAAGTATCCCTGTAAACAGTTCCCCACACCATTTTCTCAAGCAGCCATGGCTTCAGATTTTCCCATCCAGCACACTGCCTGCTCAGACCTGCCCCAACCACTCTTTCCATGGTGTGAGCACAGCTGCTTGTGGTGCCTTAGATGAAGCCAGATCATGACTTTTTTGTTAGAGTTATTTTTAACCTGGCTCTATTCATTTGTTTAGTTTGTTATTTGGCCCCACAAACGATGCCAGCTGCCATAATATGAACCAGTGGCAAGGCATTAGGGGTCCTGGATGCACCTTAAATGGCTGTTACCACTGAAAAGAGCATGTTAAATACATTGTGGCCTAAAGAGTATTATTTAATGTGGTGGTAAATCCAGTCTTCGTGCACTGAGTCTGAGTCTAGAAACAACAGTCCCTTGAACTTAAAAAACCTCAGTCTGCCTCTTCAAATGAATTAAATATTTTTCCATAGACATCTTTGATCTTGAAGCTTTGCTGTCTCAGATGTTGTCTCTCCTGGTTTTGTTTTATGCAAGATCAGAATGGATCCATCTGCAGCTCAAACAAAGCTAGTATAATATCCTAAAGACAGCAATAAAAATCCTGCTGTCCATTTTGGCAGAATGCAGTTGTGTATTCAAACCTGATCTGTCTCCAATGTGCACCTCTATTTACTCCAGTAATGCACAGGTGTGATATAAATGATCATGGAACCAGCAGTACAAGAAAAACAAGCTCATTTTCATAAGACTGGCAGACATTCATGGTACCAGTAAGTAATGTGTAGGGGCTCAAGTTTTGAAAAACAGTTGAAAACAAACCTGACAGCATGCATCAGTGCTTGTACTTTAAATTCTTCCATTTCTAGTGCTGTCTAAAACTTGTCTAAAGCCACAAAGTTTGCATGCATGCTACAGTTCTTTAATGCATGATTTTGTCCTGATTTCTTGATTTGAATGCTCAGACACTCATTTTTATATTGCACCTGTTTATGTGTATATATCCACATAAATATATTTTATATGTACTTTAACTTTCTGTGCACATGATATTTAACTTCATGCACTGCATGTGTTTTTGTCACAAGTACAGTAGCTTCCAAGCACAGCTAGCGCAACTTTCAACTGAGACAATCTCTTTCAGCCTCAGGCTCAACAGCCTGGCAGGAAAACCTGCAAATCCTGCTGCACCCCATGGATTTCTGTGATTTGCAGTGTTGATAGAAACATCCTCCTTGCTGAGGCGTTAGAAGTTCCCAGATGAGAAACCTTTGCTTCACTCTTCCAAACTCACCAAATTGTTCTACAACTGCAACTTTGAGTCTCTTTGATGCTAAACTTGGAATATTTGTGGTTGCCACACATACAGAAAAAAAAAAAAACAAACAACAAACCATCAAGTAAGGAGGATATCACTGCAGCTAATGGGTGTTTTATTGCATGGTTTAAAAGAGGCTGGCATTTCTCCACATGAAAGAAAAGGCTAGGTATTTCTCATCATCAGAAGGATGCTGTTCTGTCCCACCGTTAATAGTGTTATCTCATATTATCTACCAGTGACCTTAACACAGTCCTACAGCTGCTGTGGATTTGGTAAATTATTTTGGGAATGTATTTGGTCCATTCTGGTGAATTAAGTAGAGTGCTCAATAGACTGTATCACTAAATCTGATGTGGTGGTTTGGTTTTTTTGGAGTTTTTTGTTACTGATCTCTCACAGATCAAATTTTCAGCTGAAAACTTCAGTAAAGACCAGCAAAAGGTCTGGAGAGACACTGGTGAAAAATGTCAGGTAGGATCATAGAATCAGTATGTCCTGAGCTGGATGGGGACCCACAAGGATCATCAGAGTCCAGCTTCTGATGCCAAGGCTTGTATTCCTTGTTTTAATTTGTGGCCTTAAAGAATGGGTAAAATAAGTGGTTTATATATATTTATAATTAGTAAAGACTGTAAATAACAGAGGACAGCAAATAATAAATGCAACTTGTAGATATTAGAAATAGAGACAAGATGTAATTTAGGCCTCCATTCTGCAAACAATTGTAGAGCTGTTTAATTTTAAGAGTGTGAGTGGTCTTTTAATTCCAGCAGTCTACTCCTATATCTAAAGTCACAAAAGACATAGCATGATGTTTTCTGGAGATTATTTATACAACATGTTAAATCCATATATATAATGAAGTGTACTTCGAAAATTAGATTGCAATAAAGGAGACTACTTAGAATTCAAGAAAATTCAGACAAAAGTAGGTGTACAAGTGGCAGACCAGAGAAGTGCCCTACTTTAGCTGACCACGCAGCCCAGGGGAAAGATTGGACTCTGTTTCACCCAACAGGACATTTGACACTTTCCTTTCATTAAGTTCATGTGAAGACATGGATGTGACAAAAGACACTTAAGAAGCCTTTGCGAATTATGTTTGCTTTTAAGAAAGAGGCAGAGCACTCCTATGTTACATTGAATAATATTTCTAACTGGACTTTTATAAGGTATTTATCTGCTATTTATTTGCTTTTTGAGGTTGCCTTCGACAGAGAAGTCATAAGAAGCTTTCAGGAGCCCTTTCCAATGCATAGCAGTAATTAGAGCTGCAAGAGACCCCGATCAGCTCTTACTGCCCCGGGGCACTGGGAGCGAGCGGGGTTTCGCGGTGCCAGCCCACTCACCTCGTGGAGGTCGCGATCCCTGTGGTGTCCTCCGGGGGCAGAGGAGTCCGGCCGCGCCCTCGCTTAAGTCCACGGGATGTTTGTTGCCTGTTACTGACAGAATAAGAAAACACTTAAATGAAATGTTCGGCCAGACAGAATAGGTAGGCAATAAAGGCATTACCAAAGCACTTTTTCCTTTCTGAAAATAAATCTGTTTGTACAATTAAACACACTTCAGGTATTAACTACTTTTGATTTTACAAATTCATTACTTAAAAGCTGATTAATCAGCATGTTAAATGGCTCTAATCCTTCCAGAAAGCCCCTTGGTAATTACTTTTGAAGAACATCACTGGTAGATTCAAGTCTGTTTATTCCTCTGAGCTCAGCACAGCAAAAAGCTTTTAGTATAGTGAAATGCTTGCACCATTTCATGTTAGCTAAAAGAGGTAATAAAGATGTATTTTAACAAAACAGATGAGAGACCTGTTGTGATGTCTCAAGATGTTTTTTGCCTAAGAAAGGGAAAAATAAAACCCCTTTTAACACTTTTTAGATGTTATTTCATTTTAAAATCAATTTAGGTTGAGTACAAACTTTTGAAAGGAAAGAGAATGAGAGAGTTAGACCCATAAAAAATTTGAAGTCAATGGGATGATTGTCACTGTTAGGATCTTTAAAAGCGGTCAACTTCTAAATTTTTTTTCCTTAAGGAATATAGCAAAATATAGTTAAAACGACTGTATTTATGTACCTAAAGAAGCATGGTAAAACCAACTGCACTTGAGGACTGCCAGGGATTGGCCATGGCAGGTTTAAAGGGAACCTCTACTATGAGTTATTGAGGGAAAAGATTATTATGAAAAACAGTCATATCTCTGGTTGTGCTGGTGGGAAATTGCCAAGAATGTATTCCACTTTCTCCACTCTGCCATTAAAAGGAAAGGACTTTATTTAGGGGAACAAGGTTTTGCGTTTCAGTAATGAAAAAGGAGCACACAAACTATTGTTAAGAGAATCGTTTATACAAAAAAGCCACAAACCCACAACCACCCACCCCAAAAATAAAGCAAAGCAAAGCAAAAAACCCTACCCCACCCCAACCAACCAACCAACCAAACAAACATAAAACTAAAACCCACAATGCAAATGCAACAATGGGTACTAGTAAGGAACTTGGAGTGCTTGAGTTCTAAGTAGTTTATTTCCTTGGTTTGTGACCAAATATCCTATCCATCAGACAGTGGATGATTATGTGAAACAAACAGAAAACAGATAATAAACCAACCCCTGTGCCTGGACTATGAACAGGCAGACACCCATTTACTTCACTCAGGTTTTGTGACTGCACAGGCTTCTGAAAGGATGGAATTCATGGAAGGACTAAGGCCTTAGAGTCTGATTCCACAGGAACTTGTCAAGGCTGGACAAAACATGTATTTTGCCTTCTTAATGAAAAAAGTGAGAAAAGTAACTTCCTTTGCTGTTTCTGAGTTGTAATTTGGTACCTGAGACACTAGGACATATTTTTTTCGAACTAAACAAGACCCATTCCCATTGCCTGCAGAATAAATGTGGTAATTTTCAAGACAAGTCAAAGAAATAAAACAGCTTTAAAAAGAGCTTTGCAGATACTCTATTGCCTCTTAAAAATAAACACATAGTCAAATAATAAGTAATAAATACATATTAATTACCTCATAACTGTATATAGTTAATTAGGTCTTTCAGTGCAGTGATGTGGAGGTCTCTGGGGATCACATTGCCTGTGGAGGTGTGAGTTCTTTTTTGGAATAATGTTGTGAAATGTCAATAAAAATAGAAGGTTGTGCTTTGTTTGTGTCTCGACATAGGTAGGTATTTTGTGATTCTTTGATTCACAGGAATGCGGAAAGCTAGAGTCCAGTTTAGACCCAATTCTTCCTGTCTGCCACATAATAAGGCCAGCAGCTCTGGTTTGTGGCCAGGTAGAGTGGAAGTGAAGTTGCTGTGCCTCAGTCCTTGAAGCAGACATTAACTCTTCTTTGGATTTCCAGCTGCAGATATTAGGGGTCATCAGGGAAAGCTCTTGTTACTAGCAGATGGACTTCCTCTCCTTCTGCTTTCCTTCCCCAAAACTTTGTGTTATCCAAAGGCAGGAGCTTCTGCAGAATGAAGAGAGATAAGGTCATGGAAAGACTATAGATGTCTGTAGACAAGTCCAGTAATTCTCAGTTTTCTCCCCTACATAAGCAGCAAGGACTGTCTTAGCATCAGGCAAAACAGATGTTACAAGTTGATCAAAATTTTATGTAGAGAAAAATAAAATCTCTATTTGAAAAATGATTTGGAAAGGGAACTACTGATGTCCTCCCCTTCCTTCCCTTCCTCTCTCCCCAAAAAACTAAAAAAAACCACTCAAAAACAAACAAACAAAACCCCCCCCCAAACCCCCCAAAAAACCCAATCAAAAACAAAAAAACACATCTAAAGGTGATGTAAAGAATTAAGTCACTCTCAGAAAAAAAGACAAAGTTTAATTCTGCTTTAAGGTAGTCAAGGACAGTGCTAACCTGGTAAATTAAGCTTCCATTCAGTCACAGAAGAATAGCTTGAGCACAGAATTCTAGCATATAAATCAAAATTAATTTTCCACTGTCTTCAAATATACTGTTGACTAAGTGACTTAGGCCCATAGGAGCAGTCAGATACCTTAAATTGTTCCTAATCCCAAGACTACTGTTACCAAAGTCCTGCCTGAGTTTAGGTTCCTGGAGATCCCTAGTGCACATTTCACACTGCCTGGAGCAACATGCTAAGAATAGTTACTAATTTTGTAAGCCGTTAATTCAGCAAGTGAGGATTCAGAGATTCTTAAAGAATATAGTTACTTGTAGACAAACATCTGCAGCCAACATTTGGGCAACTTGTAGTGGCTTTCTTAGCCGTCTCCCTATATCTGTCAGTACTCCCCTCACTGATTTCCTCATTTGGTTACTGCAAATCTGCTTCAATGTACTATAAACTCTAATACATACATAATTACTTACTCTGTCTTAATAAGGCATGCTTTCACACTACTTGTTTTCACTTCTGGATGAAGAAGGAAAAGTACTAGCTGCTTCCCACATGACCCTAAGAACAGTCTTGTGGATTATTGACAGATTCAGGGAAAATCCTCTCTTAGCACTAACAGAGTGCAAGAAGTCTGGATTGGAGGTGTTTCCAGGATGATGGTTTTGGAGAATGCACAAGTTAATACTTTTTTCAGAAGATATAAACAGTCTTCATTGCATATTGTTTATAACTTCTCTCCACTGTGACAGTATGAGCTCAGCATGCATTTCATGAATAGCTTTGTTGTAAGGGAACTTCTGTTCACACCTTAGGAAGCAACTAATGAACAGTTCAAGGCCCTATCCCTTGATTTGAGTTGTATGTACAGGTTCCTTTAGTTACTATTTTATGTTTTCTGTGAAAGCCTTCCTGACCTGCTGGAGACAGATTTGAACAGTGCGCAGATGTTCCAGGATCCATCCTGTCCCTTCACATCATCATGGTTGCACCAGTCTTCTCTATGTTATTGTTTGGGTTTTATTTAATGTAATCTCTGGATTCCTGTTGATATTGTTTGCTATTATGTGGTGTTTGCAAATCTTGAAGAAAAATCAGAAGCACTGGGTGTCACTGAGCAATGAGATTCTTTTTAAGTTCAGATCCTGGCATATACATGACATAACTGCATATGACAAGGTCACTGACAACTCTTCACTGCTTGCCTTGCCTACTGCAGGGCAATCTGCCATGTGTCACCCATGCACTTGGTTCCAATGCAGTTTGGATTTTGCATTCTCCCACTTCTTGAGGTCTGTACTCAGATCTGCTGACCTGAGTACATGGGCTTTGGATCATTGTCATCCCCTATATTTTACTGCTCTTTTTGTTCTGTCATTCATTCTTCTGCTAGTGTGAAACGAAAACGTTCTTTGATGCATTCTTTTCTGAGGTCTTTCACTGTATGCTTGGTAACTACTGTGACACTCTAGGATGTCTGGGGACTCTATCTTCATTTGCTTACAAAGCACCTATTAGGTGATAATTTGTGCTTAAGTTCCCAATTGACACTGACTGATTTGTGTTCTACCGTGGGGCATGGAGGCCTATTGTCTCATTAAGTCAGGTTTGTTACACATCTTTCAAAGATCAGGAGAGTCTCTGCCTGAATTTGTAAGTGAGATTCAGTGCACACAAGTAGAAATGATGATAGGGAAGTGTAAAGAAGAAGTAAGAAACTCTTGGTCAGAATGATGTTAGGTCACAGCACAACCAGAGCAACCAGTTGATAGGCTTTATAAGCAATACAGAGATCTTTGCCTGTGACCTTAGTTTTGCCCTCCATTCAGTGCACTTCATAGAAAATGGTATTAATCTGCTGCTGTCCTGTGATTCCTGTAACTTTTAACAATTAAAAGATATATTACAGATCTCCTAGTTTTGTTGATTGCTTGACTAGGAATAATTTTTCATAAATCTGTTTATGCTACTGATTTAGCATTTCTGCTTGTGATGGGCCTCAGCTTATCTCAAACACGTGATGCAAGCTTTTGTGCTAACTTCCAAATCCTTTGGAGCTACTGCTTTATCCTGCCCTTTTTAAACAAAATTCCATCTTCTGGCTTTATCCATATTGGGACTAACTTCCTGAGGTGTTTTCTTCTGAGATGGCTACCTCTGGAGTATGAACTTTTCTACATTTTGTCATTCTCAGCACTCTCAACAGATAAACAAAGTATTTTATTTTGCAGATATTTTCTGTTTTATAGAGCTGTAAGAATGCTTGTCTCCAGAAGGCATGCTTTGATGTGTATCTTTGTAATTAGTAATGCTGGTAGTGAGTTGTTCCTTATCCTTGCAGTAGCCTGTTAGTAAAGTGAATTGCAGCTTGTGGTGGTTTCTTTGTGATGGTTAATGATGATGAGACCATGCATCCCAGTAACCCATCCCTTTCCAGAGAAAATGAACTTGGGTTTTCATGCAGTGCTAATACTGCTCCAGAAAGTGTAATTCTAGGTACCATGTACATTGGGAACATTTTCCCTCTCATCAAAGATCTAAAATTGTATGGTATTTTCTGAAAATCATCTAAAAATCCTAAAGGTATAAAAATCCTGGATTAGGTCTATCATTGGCCTCACCACTGGATGCATTGCTGCTTTCTCAGTTTTTAATATGACATCAAGAAATAATGAAGTTCTGGTTTTCATACTTTTAATATAGGTAATTTTTTTCCTGTCTTTGTTTTGCATTCCACAATATGGAGCCATAACATCCTAGCCAAGACATTTGCAGTCAGTCTGTCTCTGTCTTGAGTTTCTTTATCCTTGCTTGTTCTCTAGGAATAACTTCAAATTGGAATTCGAGGAAGGAAAGTTGGGTCCTTGATTGAAAAAAATTGTGTTATTTTCTTAGATAGATTAAGAAGTCATCTCATTTCAAACCAGTAATATTTGTTAATGTCATCACTTCCAAACTGGTCCATACTATTTTATTCTTACATAAATGATGTATTTATACTATATACTTTATAATCTTCTAGAATATGAACTGCTTCTGACAGAAAGTCAGGAATACCAAATACAGTGAAACTTTTGAATCATGGAGTGAAATATTTTCCAGTTCCAGAGGAAACCAACAGAAGTGCCATTACAGAGGTATATGAAACTGTCACATACAGCAGTAACAATTCCATTTTCCATGTGGGATATGCTTCCAGGACTTTACTCTCTCTGGTGCTGGCTGTGGTTTCCAGATGGAACTTTTTTTTAAATTATTGTTATTGTTATTATTATTATTTAATATATTTTACTGGTTTTATTGTTTCACTTAATGTAAAATTACTTATTCCAGAAAAGAAAATATGTCTCTTTTGCTCTGTGGAAAACATAACAGTTCACATTTTCTTTAAGTTTGGAAACACTGAGCTGTTACTTGAACTTGTTTAATAAAGGTGAATTTCTGCTATTGGCAGAGAATAACTCTGAGGAAATGTCTTTCTCTCTGCAGTAAGGATTTAAATTGCCCAAGATACTCAACACTTTGAAAGTACCATTAGCGTTTCACTTTTCAGATTTCCATTTGTGTGAATATGAGAAAATGAAGGAATGCCTTTTTCTGGTTGGTTCCTTTGCAGAATTTCAGTGGCTCTTTGCTTCAACTTGTTCTTTTAGCTCTGTTTGCCCTTGTAACTTAAAACCAAAAGGGAAGTGAATAGTTTGACAGAAAGATATTTGCTTAACAGCTAGTGGCTCCAGCTAAAAAATGTGCAGTGTCCCATTGCTCTCACACGCTGAGTGAGTCAGCCTGAGGTTTGATTGCAAAGCTTATAAAGGATTGTGAATTTCTTACTTTAAGTAGATACTTTTTTTGAGACTTCTGTGGTGATTTTGGTAACGTTTGGGTGCTTTATTCTACATTTTTCTAAGAAAATGAAGTTTAGAGGATTGAGCAGTTACTCCGTATTTTTGTCTGTCAGGTCATCAAGGGTTATGGTTGTCCTGTGCAGGGCCAGGAGTTTGACTCAATGATCTTTGTGGGTCACTTCCAAGTTGGATACCCTATGATCCTCTCCTATCATTTTGAACCTACAAGCAGTTTTAACCAAGACATGGGTATTCAGTCTGTAGAATTAGACCAGATTAGTCCAAAATTAATACCTCTGAAGTATGTGCAGCATCAATTGCCTTCTACTCATCCACAACCGTTGCTTATGTAGTGTGAATGTAAACCACAGGTTTTTCTTTCATAAATGACTGCAAAAATATCCTTTTGGGGCTCACTTTGTGGCTAAATCAAGTCAATTTATGAGCAATGTTTAATAGGGTTCTCCTGTGTTCATTCTACCTAGCAGCAGGCAATCCAGTTGTAGTTAAACTTTCAGGTTTTGGGGTATTTTCCCATTTTCTATAACTTCACTGCAGATGCCGTAGGAACAGAGAGTATGTTAATGAAGTCCAATTAAAAATATTTTAACCAGGTTTTTTTCTAAATTATTTTTATGGTAATAAATTTCAGGTCCATTTGTTATAAGTCTTCTATTACTGCTACCATAACAGAATAAATCTGAATTGTTCTAGTGTCAACAGTTTTCAAGTATGTTACTTTTCCACTGTAAAAGTCGGAGATTTGCAATTTTTTCATCCAAAAGAGACCCCTGTGGGGATTTTAGAGCAGATTTTTGACTGTTTGAAGTATCTAGTTTGGGTGTGATCCAAAGCTACACTCCGAAAGTAGAAGCCTAACTTTGTTACAGTTAATGTAGCATCTTTAAAAGGTTATTCAGATCACCTACAGTAATTTCCCTTCTCATACAAGGATCATACCCCTACAGTGTAAAATTCCCCATCCCAGGGGAGGTACCTAGGCGTTTGCACCTATACCTGAACGTATATTAACCATTGAACTTTGTGTTTCATGGGCTTCCCCCACCCCCGACGGACCAAGACTGCAACCATCGCTTTGACCAGCAAATTGCTGGAATTGCAACAACCAGCTCTTGCTGCTGGCCCCATGGGTGGTGACTATATACCCTTCTACTCTTATCCTGTCTTTCTCTTTCTTCCTTTTTTCTTAAACATTTTCTTATCTGTTATTTTTATGCTTTTATATTGCTGCAGTTCTAACCAAAATGACTACATTTTAAAATTTGCCAAGTATCTTATTCTACCTTAATGCTCTAAAGTTTGCAAGTAAAAGTTTTTATTGAGCCTCCTAAGAATTTTGCTGTTTCTCCCGTGCATCACCCAGAGTGAACCATAATCTTCCCCCGAACTCACTGAGCAGACTGGGCCATAAGAGTGTGCTAACTTCAGCATGTGTCATCCCATTCATGCAATAGCATTGTTTTGTGCTGTACAGTGGGGAAAACCCTACTTCCAGGTTTTCGGGTGCAAGTTTGTGTTGATTCTGCACATGCCAAAAGAGGAAAAGAGTTGCCCATACGCTCTAGAGCAAAATCTGGTTCTTTGCTCCTGGAATAAGAACAGAATGGTTTGTGTTTATAAACTATTGTTCGGAAAAGTCTGTTGCTATAAAAATTAAGCCACAGGCAGCATCAATTATGTTCTGCACACACTAAAACATCCCATGGGCTAGTTGAGGAAAACTGGTCAGCAGTTCAAGGAAGACATTATTTTGATGTAGAAGATTCACTGGTAGGTATGAAAAAGAGGTACATAGTTACCCAATTGATTTATTTGATCATAGATTTTTTACATTTCCCCTGATTAAAGTGAGGAGAGTTAATTATCGGCCTTGAAAAGTAATTAGAATACAGAATCATAAAGAATTTAAGGAAAAAATGATGGAAAGGAATTATTTCTATTATCTCTTCTGAAATCTTCATGTATTCCTCTGTTATATTCCAGTTTTCATTACTTATTTTTGTCTGGAATAAGTTTAGTTGACTGTATATCTCTGTATTCTCCTCACTGATATAATAAAACTTGGAAGTATTGGAGACCAAAGTCATCACTCACTTGCCCAGTCCATTTACGTGGTAATCTCACCACATTGTGTGGTTACAGGTAAACAAGCAAGCTTCTCTCTAGGTAAAAATATATGTTCAATTAAGCTTGTGTTTCAAAATAAATGATGTGTAAATCTTTTTATAGCTTCTTAATTTAAAGTCGGTTTAGTTAATTAATAGCTTCAGTAGTAAAAAAGAGCTGAATGTATGTAGCGAAACTGGTTAATGTGAATTCAGGTATATTTTTGGAAAGCAGCTTTGGAAATATGGAGTGTATCATAACTAAAATCATGTCACATCATTTTCTCTGAAAATTAGAATCTTAAAAAACCTCAAAGCATGGTAGTTCCTTCTCCCTGAATGAAATAGATTTAATCTTTATCTCTGAACATCTTTCATTTGGTATAACTTCAAGGAATGGTCTGTGGAGCTTTTCCTGTATTTTTCATCTCAGGAGCAGCACAGTTGTGATGAGATACAGTCAGCTGTGTCATTGAAACTGTCTGGACACTCCATTGTGAACTGGAGTAAAGGACTTAAACCATTGAAGAAAGTGTTGAAATGGTAAAATAAGGAAACCTCTCCTTATATTCTGTACTGGTTTTCCATCCTAATTTCTAGTCTATAATCTACCATATTTTTACTGCATTTGTCTTTCCCGACATCCATCTCCTGATGTCAGCATGACCCTATCTTCCTGCATGTTATTACTAAGCTTCTTTACTTACCTGCTGTCAAGAAAATAACATTGTGGTTACCTTCTGAATAGTAGAACCTCTTAAGACGTCCTCTGTATGCATTTCATTCTGGATGATGCTTGTGGGCTCCCCTGCATTCCTTTTGGTTTCAGCTACTGTACTGTTTTCTTTCAGAATATTGAAAGATAATGTCTGACTGCAGCCCTCTTCACTTGGAGAAGATTTCAGTTCATGGAGTTTCCTAGTTATTCCAGATCCAGTGTCAGAGAAACATTGAAGTCACAAACTCTTCAAGATCTAATTTGCAGACAGATAATGGAAAAACAAGTGAGAGTAAACCAAGCTGGATTTATCCTTCTGATTAGTGTACACTGACTGTCAACTGGACTGAAAGACAATTCACTTTATCAAATGGATTTTCACAGCATCTAGCTGTCATTACAACAGGTACAAAAGTACCTGGACTTCTAAGGTTTTCCCACCTGTCAAAGACCTTACTGGCAATAATAAAAGTGGTATCTGAACTATCTTGGTAACTTCTTCTCTTTCTTTCAGACCCTTAAGATTTTGAAAATGTGAATTCAGATATTTCAGTAAAGCGTGTTTATCTACTTTCTTATAAGCTTATATTCTTGTAGCCTGGCAAAAATATTTTAAATATCATTTGCAGCACTTTGAAGGGAAATAGGATGTGTAAAGAGTTGTTTCAACTTTCAGTGTTTTCAGTGCTTGGAATTATTTTCAGAACCAAAAAGGCATACATAGAGGTGCTACCTGGGATATATATCTGCGCCTAGACTCCACGTCAAGTGTTCTGAGTACCTGGAGAATATTGAAAAGACTCTCTTGTTCTTCGTAGTACTATAAATTTACATTTCTTTCCCATGTGATGCAACAATGGTATTTTAGAGGAAGAACAATCAGGGATTTACTGATACTCAAAATGAATATGAGATACAAATTGACAAAGTCTGTTAAACAGATGATAGAGCAACCATATATTTTACTTAAATACTGTCACTGTATGTACTAGACTTCTGTGTTTAATTTATGGAAACATTAATTAAAGTGCTAAACCTCTCCTGACAGGCAAAGTATAACAAGTCTTCAAGTAATAAAACACACCTAATTTCATCTCAACCCCTTTTCTATAAGCAAATGCATGAGTGTGTCTCCAGAAGTACACAATCTCATCTACACAAAAACCTAAATATTTAAAATTAGTATCACTGTGGAGAGAGGGGTGGAGGGTTTACTATGGAGGGACTTGATCTACAGCTGCTGTTTAATACTAGCCAACTTAAATCTCATGCCAAAAATGTCTGGTGTTTGTTTTCTTTTGTGAAGAAGCAGATGATTGTCCAGATGATATCCAGATGATTAAAAGGAAGCTGAATCTGTATCCCATCAAAGCTCCTCTGAAGCTCATCCATAACTTCTCCTTTCTCCCACTGTACATACTTTCATGTGCAAAAAGCTTCAGACAAATCAGAGGCTATTGATTAAACAAAAGGAATACAGTAGTGTACCAAAACTGAATTTCTACAGTAAATTGTTATGTGATCAATATCCAATACATTAAATATCTTCCTTGCAATGACAATTATCCTGTCTCCTATCCTGCTTCATAAATTACCCCATAAAGAGCAGCTGATATAAAAACCTTTGTGGTCTAGGTCAACTTTTGTAGTATTTCCCCATGAACCAAATAATAGTATATTTGTAGTAAATTTGTTTACCAGGGACTGTTTTTAAAGACTGAAACCTCCAACTCCTGTTATGTCAAAGACAAGAGATTTCTGCTGTTGAGAAAAGATTTTTTTAAAATAATTTGAATGTTATTTTTAGGGACCATGGTGTTAATTTAGCACCTTAGAATATCTCTGTGCAGAATATCTTCTGTGCAGAATAATCATATCGGTTATATTTTTAGTTTATGTTGTAACAAATTCTACTTTAGAGGTCTGTGTAACTTACAAGATACAGTTTTGTCCAAGTTTATTCTCCTTCAGTGTGAATAACTGCACTATTGCCTTCTTTAATGAAGTAGAGAATTTTATAGCAAAGTTCATCTCACCTGTTTTAGACAGTTACTTTAAGATGGGATGAATCACTCTTTAGATTCTATTGATCATATACACAAGATTTCAAGTTATTATAAAGAGAGACAGTTCAGTATAATCAGTGAATAGATTCTAATGCACATTGCATCCTGTCTTCTATCACCTGACCTCACAGGAGAAGAAATACACACATTTTTCTTCAAAGAATTTTACAAGCATCTCTCGTATGGATAAAGGCCAAGACAGCTGGGCCTGTTCAGCCTGGAGAGGAGGGAGAGGGATGTCTCATTACTGTGTAAAAGTATCTGAAGGGAAGGTACAAAGAAGAAGGAGTCTGTCTCTTTTCAGTGGTGCTGAGTGACAGGACCAGAGGCAACAGACACAAACTGAAACTCAGGAGGATCCCTCTGAACTTCAGCACTTTTTACTGTGAGTGACAGAGCACTGCAGAAGTTGCCCAGGGGAGTTGTGTACAACCAACTCTAGGCAGCCCTGCTGGAGCAGAAGGGTTGGACCAGATGACCTTCATAGGTGGCTTCCAACCTCAACTGTTCTATTACAGCTAGATTCTATTAATGATATTTACATAAGGATGTCACTGATTGAAGACTATTTAAATAATATGTAGGATCTTTGAGAGTAGAATTTTGCTTTACAGAAAGGCCTATTACCTCTCAATTTATGTTCCTTCTGCTCCTCTTATGAAAGAGGAGCAGCACACTTTCTCTTCCTCTTTCATAATCAGTGATGGGTTGGTTGACTTGAGTGAGTTGTCTGACTCTTAAATGAACTGGGTTCAGCTTTCTGGATCATCAGCATGCTAAACCCATGGAGAGAAAAAAGAAATTTTTCTTCTTGTTTAGCTTCTTGAATCTGCTCACATGCATCATGTGCATCAGTGGTATAAGAGAATTCACACTCAATGGCAAAAAATAGTTTCCCCTTCCTTTTGTTATTGTCTGCCATGTCAGACTTCATCCTCAGAAAAAGAACAGCTTAAGGAGCAACTGTTTAATTTCAACAATGCAGGTGGCAGCATATGCATCAGAAATTTACTGTACCCACTTGCAAAAGAGTTGGATCTTCTGAGCAGTACTGTCTTGGCTTAACACCTCAGACTGGACCTATGTATTCCAAATCTCAGCCCAGGTTGTCTGGAATATTCTTAGAAAAGTCATTTGTGAACTTCATTCACTACCTTCTCTAAAAATAAGGGGTCTGGTTTTGCATGATTTCAGAATGAAACCAAGTGAAACTCAATGGTAGGGATTTTGTTTTGCCTAGACCTCCTGGGTGCATGTGGATCTGTAGTGGGGAGCTGGGCCAGCTGCACAGGGACCCACGCAGAGCAGAGCAGGACCAAATGGAACAAGCGAATGAGCCAAATAGGCAGCTTAAGTCTTGCAAAGAGAAACTGCAACTTCACAGGCAATTTAGCTGGTGCAATTTATTCTAATTTATTACAGTAAACTACATAGTAGCAAATGTTAAAAAATCAGGGCAGATTTATATCAGAGAAGGCTACTGTGCTAATGAATGGCCCCCTCATTAGCATTGCCTGGAGCAGCACATGCTCTCTCTCAGCATCTCCTTAGGACATTTTCCCGTTACCATCACAGCAGAAACAAGCCTGTCTCATCCTGTAATCTGTGACCAGGAGGAGCCTTGTTGAGAAGGTAAAGAAGGGAACCGGCAGATGGCTATTTGGATGAACTGCAGCTCTGGTTGTTGTTATTGAGCATTTACTTGAAGAAGCACAGGAATTACTGGGTACTGAGCACCTCTCAAAATCCATATCCCAGTCGTGGTTGCTGCTAGAGTGGTTGTTTGGTAGTTTGTAGATGTTGCATTGCTATTAACTGATGGTGACTATCAACTTTTCTACTCTTTTTCTTTTTCCTTTGTATACAAAATAGGATTCCTAACACTTGTCACAAAAACCAATTTTTTTTATTATCATGCATTTTTTCTTCACTAGTAGATATAAAATATTTGCATTTTCAGCATTATAGTATCTGGCTTAAAGAGGGAGAAATACTCTGTAGGTTTTGCTGATTAACTACTGTAAAGCATTTGAGATCTTGGATTGGCATGTGCTGTCAAAGCATAAAATATGATCAACATACCTTTAAATCAATGAAAGACCTAGAGTATCACAATTCAGAGAGCAAAAAAACCTAGTTGTTTACTCTCCACTCTGCTGCAGTCTCTAAGTGCAGACTCAAAATAAGGTAGTATACTTTAGCCACCCAGCTAAAGCCCACAAAAATCCATATAAAACACCTTTCAAATTCCTCAACTCCAGATTGTGCTAGTTTAAGAAAACTCTTTCTGTGATACCTTTTCTTCTTTTAAATGTTTGGATTTTTATTAAACACCAATTAAATAGCAATTTGAAAGGATTGGAGCAATATTTTCACACATTCGTAATCCAACTGTTGATAAAACTATTCCTAAATGTCTCTAATGATAGAGTCCACATTTCCCCCACTCTCTTGCCGGACAACTCTAAAGAAAACTTTACATACTAAACATTACCAAATTATCTGAAGACAACACTGTGATTTTTTTTTTTTTTGTGGTAACCTGTGAGTTCATGATTAAGTCCTGGTTTGTAGCAATCATTAACTTACTGTTGGTCCTTTTGTCAGGCAGTCTGGATTTCACTCTACGGACATGTGCAAGGTTCCTAATTTGTTTTTTCTCTTCAAGGCAGGTTGCATTTGCCATATAACACTTCATTGAAGACAGGAAAAAGGAGAGAAATGCAGATGCCCAGATTTTCCAAACTACTCTAGCCACTTTGAATTGCCCCATAAAACTTCCAGATCCTTTTCCTTGGGGAACAGTGCAGGTGGTGGTGGGTTGCAGGAGTTGCTCCTACACTAAGCTCCTTCCAGCCACCAGCAGAGAGGGTGCAGAGGGGAGGGAGAAGGGCTGTGGGTGTCTGGCTGCTGCCCTGTGTGGGTTTTGGCAGCTGGTGAGAGGCAGGGCTGCTCAGAGCGAGCTGAGGGGAAACAGCCAGGGCCTGGAGACTGGAGACCTACAGTTTTCCTAGAACTACTCTTTAACATTTTCAAAAATGAGGAATTCCTGGGAATAATAGAGAGAGAAGGGTGTGGGAGAAAGAGGACTAGAAATGGAGTGAAATCCCTGAGCATCATTCATTCACTGGTGAAAGGGAGGGGTAAAGGGAAAAGACAGGAATGCAAAGTTTTAAACAGTTGAAATGTTTGTATTTTAGTTTGGAAAACCTTTAATTATCTAAAAAATTGTTTTTATTTGCTTTGCAATTTTCTTGTAACAATAATAACAATACATTTAATTACTATTCCTTGTGGACTCCACTGATTCTCTCAGGTTGGATAAAGCCTTGTGAGGGTATTTTTTCCCCCCATACATAAATTAATGTATTTTAAGACCAGAAGGGACTGTTCATCTGACCTCATACATAACAAAGGCAACTCCTTTGCTGTATATTAATTACTGATTCAACTGCAGGTACAACAAAGAAATCTTCCCACTTCAAACCATTATCCCCCTGTTTATACGTCAATGAGCTCTATTGTCCTTTTTTTGCAACCATCACTTTGGGAAGTCTAACTTGCCGGGGGCTCAGATCCCGTCAAAGTCCCCTCCTCTTGATTCCCCTCCTCCAGTCCTGGGAGAACAGTGGGTTAGTCTTCCTGATTCAGTACATGACTTAACTTTTGATCATGACAAAAGTCATATCATTACCTAAGCAAATGACATAAAACAATGCCAGCAAAACAGCGTTTTGGCTTTTTTCACCATTCCTCTCACAAAAGTGCCAAAAGAAAACTGTAGTGATATCTGAGTTGGGTTTTTATCTCATCTAATTAGTTAAATAAAATATGTATTAATATTAGGGTCAAAGATTCTCCCTGTGGGACTTTACTCAAAAATTACTCCATGTTTATAGTTGCATTTCAAGAGCTGCTGGTTTCTAATCTGTGCTGTGTGCTCTGTTGAATTTACAACATTCTAGTTTACTGCTCATACCATTGTGTGGTGTCCTGTCAAATAATATTTGATTTATTTGCATTGTTACCTTTATCAAATCCTTTATTTCACTCGCTGTTAGATATTTCATTGCTGTTGTAGACAAATTGCCTCTTGGCATTTTTTTCTGTAGAGAGAAGAGAAAGCAGAGGTAACAGGCTGGAGCTGTGACAAGGCAAGAACCTGGGAAGGATACAAAGAAAAGGATCTGTCTGAGGGCACTTTGGGCAATGAAAAGCTTTAGCAGGACTCAGTTGAAGCAGAGCCTCAAGTTAACACTCTGACTCTCTGGGAAGCACAAGAGAGGAAGCACTGTGGTCCTGGTGTGGAGGCAGCAACTCCACCTGACAGTCAGGGTTGAACACCTCAGACACTGGCATATGTGAATAATTCCTATGAATATAAAAGAGATGTCTATGTGATTCCTCATCTTTCTCTCCTGTGTTCAGTCTGGCTTCCTCTAATGACACCACAATAAATGTGTTACAGAAGAACCATAGGATTTCTCTCTTTTCTTATTTCCTGTACACTATCACGTGTGCTATATAGTTAGCTATTTTCTATATCCACAGGATATTCAGGTAGTAGACTCAATTTGTGCTCTTGGAATAGCAGATGTTATTAGTTTCTCCAGTAAGGCATTCCTCTTCCAGCCTAGAAAAAACATAAGAAATCAGGAATGACAGTTATGTTGTATTACAATCAACACCCCTAATTTAATAAACTTCTGATAATAGTCTCAATAAGATAGTCTGCTGCTTTGTTGAAAATTACATCTTGCAAAATCCCTACTAACAGCAACTAAACAGAGATCATCCACACAAATACTTTCATTAAGGGGAAACTCTGATATAAATCTTTTGTATTTAACCACTAACCTCAAATGAATACAGCAGACTCGAAAAAATCTAACTATTTTATTTGGTGGGTTACTTCAGCTGGCTTCACTAATGCCTTCAATAATTATTCTCTGCTCAGTTTACCAACAAGAAACTTTTTGTGGAGGTTTTGGTTTGTGCTTTTTTTCTTTTTTCTGGGAATACAAGAATGATCCGAGGCCAAAGCAGCAGGGCATTGAAGTTTTTCTCACTTTGATTTGCTTCATCTAGAAGGGAAGAGATCCAGTGCCATCCTAAGGCACTTTCCAAGTTGTGCACATTAAAAACTAGTACTGGGGTAATGCAGTGGCCTCTCATACAAGAAGATATATCCTAGGATGGGTTTGGGAGAGAGAGAGGAGGAAAAAGATAAGGGAAATGAGATATTGTCCTACAACTGTGGGAAGCCTGATGAGAAAATTAAGGGATTTTCTTAACAAACGGACCAAGACTCCAAAGCATTTAAAAAAAAGACAGCTACAAAGAATAAGGAATAAGCACATTCATTCTACCAGTACGCAGTCAATATTAAAAGGTTTATAATTCTGAAAATGTGGTTGTGGTTTTTTTTTATTTTTTCCACCCAACTCCCTTTTTTAAAAAGAGGAAGAGGGTATTGTTCTTCCAATTTAGAATTAGTGAAATAACTCTTTTCCCCACACGTATACACAAGCGTGAAGGGCAAACCATGCAGGTATCTCACAGGATGTGTTCCAAGTGGTAACTACTGTGGGCAAATGCCTGGGCTGCTACTCTGAGAGGATCCTCAGAGTCAGAATGTGTTTGGTTCAGTGTCAGACATGCTGTGTCAGGCACTCATGACATCTTCATGTGGCAAGACCAATTCCTTGGACCTACTCTGGCTATAGGCAGTGGCTATGAATATGTGCACCAGTTGTATGTTAAGTGCAATTTCACTGAGTGCACATATTCATAAAAGATGTTGCTGGCATCCTTAAGGTCCTGTAGGTTTTATAGTTAATTTCTGTTTTGCTTACACTCTGTTGTATTTCCTTTCCATTCCCTTGGTGGGTAAATAGGATTTTGCTTTCATGATAACTCTTACAGAGCCTCTGCTTTACCAGGTGACTCAGCAGTACAAATAGGATATGGATTAGTTATGTGCAAACAATCACATCTATGCTGAATTACCCAGAGCACACAACAAACAAAGTATGTTGACTTTATGCTTCTATCCGGACTTTCTGGCAGCTGCAGGTGCGGCAAAATCCTACCTGATCTGGCACAAAGTTATAGAGTAGAGTGACAAACAATACCTGATTCTGCATAAAAAGCCTGACAGCATAACAAGAACCCCAGCTTTAGTTTGGTTTTGTTTTAACAAATTTGCAGTAGATTGAGTTCAGGCTATGTTAGAGGGCTTTTTTATTCTGTGGCCAAGATATTTTTAGAATGTGGTACTAAAACCCCTAATCTGGATTTACTGTATCATCAAACAACAACTTGAGTTTAATGGGAAGAAGGGTTGTTGAGTAAGTATTCCAAGTCAATAGGGCAAAGTCACTTGGAAAACATGATTCTCTTATTGGTTTGTCTGCTTTGACAAATGACTCTTAAGAGTCAGCTGAAAGAGCAGAAAATTGTTGATTCTGGCTTTCTGATTCAAAAATCAGACTACTATTTATTCAGCATTATTTAAAGCTATCTGCTTTTAATATAAGCTGTTCACAAACATATCCCAACTATGACTTTATACCTACAAATCAGGGTCTATGGCATATTCTGCTTCCTTGAACTAACCTCTGCATTGGTGGGCATTACACGGAAAATGGCACTGACAGTTCATGTCATCTGCCTTAATCTTCCCTCTCCCTATTTCTCACAAAATGAAAATTTGGCAAACTACTTCATGTTAATTGCCTTGAATTATGATCTGATCTCCATTTTAATTCTCTAAAATATCAGGGTTTGATATTTTCAAATAAATCACTGTGCTTGGTATATTCTAAAAGAGGACAGCACTCTGTTGAAGAAGGTAGGCAGTTATTTATAAATGAGGCACCAAACTTTTTAACTGGTTTGCATCCAAAGTGTAGAATGAAATCCAAAAGTTTCAGGTAATTTCCCCTGACAGGCCTGGAGAAACAGATACTTCACATGGGACCCCAGATCCTTGTACTGTGCAGAGACCTGCTCAGGGTCACTAGAGAAGTCAGACATATATATTAAGCTGACATACACTGAGGTGCTCAGTGAATGTCTGCCAAAAGGAGCTTCTGTCTATTTGAGATCTGCCACTTGCTCCCCTTCCCCCTGCAGTGGAAACTTGAAACCATTCCCTTAAGTAATTGAGGAGGATTCAGCTTTTCTTGTGAAAGTTATTGACTGGACAAGGACCTCTTTACATAAAAGCCTGGGGATTATAGCAGTTGCAAAGGAAGCGCATAATTAATTTTCCTTCTCACCCTGAAAGAATTCATATGCATATCTGCCACCTTTCTCCCAGGGAAATGTGAACCTCCCAAGCCACACACCGACAGAGGGTGAAGAGCAGAGCAGCAAGAAGGCACACAAAGTGCTCACAGCCTTTCTTGTGGAGCTGGAGCACACAATTTCACAAGCCAGTGAGCCGTACAAACCTGGCTTTAGAGTCTGGTGGTTAGTCAGTCATATGGAAAGAGGTATCCTGGGTTTTGACTCATCTATTTTATACTAAATAACAAGACTTAGACTGTCTGTATGCGGATTTGTGCATCCACCTCTCTCTCCCCACTTTCCAGCCACAGTGCTGACGACTGCAATGTTCACAGCTCAGTTTCAGCACCAGTGCTACAGCTTCATTTCAACTGCAGGTATATATGCTTGTTGCATGGGGTATCAACACAGGACCTAAACTTGTGCTTCCCTGCAGCTAAACTTTTGCTTCCCTGGACCTTCAAGGACCCAGCTGCAAAGGAATTTTGTCAAGAGTATCATTTTTGCTCTGTCCTGTGATCAAGGATGCTCATCTTGTGAATGTCCTCCCTCAAGTACCTCAGTCACCTGAATTCTACAGAGGATGCTTCTGCAGCAGGTTCTGCAGCAGAACCTTGGATTTACATGCTGTCACCAAATATTTTATGTGCTTGAATCTAGATCTGAAAAGCAGCCTCTATGAAATTCAGTGCTAATCACTGAGTGTAGGATTGTTCATATTTATATTAAATAGAAAATATCAAAGCAGGTAAGAGGATTCTGTCTATTTTTTTTTCTTTTTTTGCCATTTGCATAGCACAGATGATACCTGTGACAGTACAAAAACCAGTTATGCGCTCCCTCTGTAAGAACAAGTCTCAGATGGACAAATGTCATACAGACCTTGCATTAGTGGGACAATGTGACTGCATTCAGACACGATGGGTAAAGCAAAAGAAATGGTATTCTGATGACATTGGTGTTTCAGGATTAATCAAACCTTTGTCACTTTGCAAAGCATCCTGCCCATATGTCAAGCATGTGGCCTCTACAAAATTCAGGACTTTTTTTCTACATTTTAGAAAGATTACTGTAATGGTCCCAGTTATTGTGTGTCATTTTTATTGATCACAGTTTTGCATAAGCAGAGTTATGTCTCAGAAGCATGACTGGTTTGTCTGCGTATAAATCCTGCCAACAGGTAATCTATTCTAATCGCACTTTTGCCATTAATTTTTGTTGCGGATCTGAGTTCATAATTTAAGTTTGGTTACTGATCTCACTTGAATTGGAGCTCTGCCACTGAATTCAATGGAGATAACTTAGGCCTTTATCCATTTCATCTCCTTGTTTCTATATTAGCAAGAACAGATGAAAAATTATTGTGCCAGATGCTAAAACAACAGTCAGGTTAGAACAGGTATTATGCAGCTGAATCTTGAAATGCATAGGTGTTTTGTATTAAATTGCCACTGTCTAGTGAGCAAAAGTGGCATCAGGAGTTGGGGATAGAAGCCCAGCCCTGCCCCTCCAAACCAAGGGTCCAG
>WEIT01040415.1:38471-58850 GCA_013389985.1 Dryoscopus gambensis | reverse complement strand
AGTGTCTAACCATGACAAAGAAAGTTTGGTCACTGTTACTGAGCCGGTCTTAGGTGTATAAAAATCAGCATCAGAAGCAGTGGTGTTAAAACCTTCCTGACGTGTCCACTGGTTTCATCTCACTTCACCTGGTGATGTTCTCATACTGCTGTGCTTGTCCCTCCCCAGCACTGCCAGCAGAGTGCTAGACTCTGCACTGCAGCATTTTCCATTTCCTTATCCTGTTTTTTTGGTGTGGTGTATTTTTTTTCCTACGCTTTGATGACAGTGGTATGATTTGGGTGGTAAACGTTAGTGGTATCTCCTGAATGAACACAGTGCATTTCATTTATATGAAAATATTTTCAATGGGGTTACCCATCAAGGGTTTAGCCACTTTAGAGGTGTTGCCTAAGCACTGTGAGAATATTAGATAAAAAAGCATTAAAAATGCAGCTCATGGCACAAATTACATACATGGATAAATGTTTTATTCACTCCTTTCAGTACAATATCAACCACTGCAGTGTCTTAGCAGCTAATTTTCAGCAGGTGTGCTCCTTGACTGATTACTCCTGTAAGTTGGAGATTCCTCAGTAGTCTAATGAAAATGTAAATGCACATCATCAGCAGTTTAAACTCACATAGCTCCCCTGCAGCAAGCAGAATCAGGCCATTTCCTATCAGCTGAGGAGCAGTCTTGGAATATCAGCAAGTTACAGAGCAGGATGCTTTGTAGTTTCGCTGGTATATGAAGTGCGTCCATAACATAATTACTTTCAACTCCGGGTTCCCCAAATGGCATCATCTCAGAAAATGGAGAGAATGCGGATCATTCTTTTAAACATCAGCTGGTAAGATTTATTGGTGAAGTCTTGCTTTTGAGCTGAACGCGACTACTTGACTAATTACTGCAACTCCTTATTCATAGATCTGCTCAAGAGGGAAATCAGCAGAAGTTTTGCCTAGCTCCATGATTTCTTGTCTCATCCAGTAGCCTGCTAGGAGAACTCGGACTCTTGTCTGCTTACTGTCAAGTGTCTTTTGTTCTTACCTTCTCTGATAAAATGGATCTTGTGACTTTAAAAGGAAAATTGTCTTTTAAACTTTCTTGAGAAACAATTTAGAAAGAACAGAAGTTCAATGAGAACTTGACCAAAAGGCTGACTTTTTGGGCTGCAAGTGGATTGCTAATATCTTCAGATCACTGCAGGCAGAAGCTTCTGCACTCTCAGGCAGTGCTGGCTTGCTCAGGAAGCAGAAACAGCAATCCAGCAGATGGTGTGAGCTCCCTGGTAACTGAGTGTTTTATTCATTCAACTCACCTGTTGCCTGCGTCTAATGAAATTTCCCTCTCTGACTGTGTCTGATTCTTAAATGAAACCTAATCTGGCAATCTCTGACACAAAAAACGTGCTTTGCCTGTAGCAGTAGGCATCACTAAAGTACCCAGCACTGCCTGGTTTAGCCTTAGTTGTGTGTTAAAAAAAGCACTTCTCTTTGCAGAACTGTTGTGCCTGTTCCTTCCACACTCTGGTAAGGACAGACGCATGTCTAATACTGAGTTGTTTCAAAAGGTCATCCAGATTTGGTTCTTTTCTGGATACCTTGCAAAAGATCCTTTTGTCTGTCCTTCACAGAACTTGAAAGGTCCTAAGACCATGTTCATTTTTTGTGCTCTAAAAGCAGACGTCTCTCTCACCTATTCCTCAAGACCTCCAGTTATGGAGATGCCAGAGCTTCCCCAGGCATCCTATTCTAGCCACTGTTTCTCTTTAAGTTCATTTCATTCTATTTTCTATTACATCTAACCTTGGGAGTTTTTTGTGCAGTCTCAGCACTTAAATCCTCTGAGCATGAAAAACAGACTGTTTCCTCCTCTTTTGAAGTACTGCTGCTGCTTGTAAATTTTTGTCAGTCTTTTCAAGACAGTAAGCCCAGTTTGTTCAGTGTTTCCTCTTAAGTCATGTTTTCCAAAGCTGTGATCCATCTTCACTATTCTGCCTGTGAGCTTGCTTTAGGTGGTCACCACTGATTTTGAAATGCAATACACCAAGCTGAGCGGGTGCTTCAGCATGTTTTTGAAATTGAGTGGAAAAATTTGCTTTGTGCATCTCATAAGTTCTACCTCTGTTGTAAAATTACACTGCTGTAAAATTGTTTTAGTCTTCCCAGCAGTATGATGAAACAGTTGTCATGTGTACATTTCTGATCCACAGACTGTCTTCCCTGTAGCCGTGTATGTCCTCACTCGCAGTGATATACCTAATTATTTCTGCAGAGGTGTAGAACCTTATATTGCTCACAAGCAGCACATGCAATTCGGCCTATTCAGCTTGCTGAGGAGTTTTGAAGTCCTGCTTTCCAATATACTTAAAATCCCTCACAGCTTAGTGCTATTTAACAAACTTTTTTTGCCGTCCTTCAGTTCATTAAGACTAATACTCAATAATGCCACACTTTAAACACTTCCCTGTGGAATATCATTGAATGCTTGCATCTTTCTTTACTTATGATGAGGCAGGTATGTTTTCTTAATAGCCTTTTCCAAACATTTCTAGAGCATCCTAATATTTCCACCTTGTTTTAGAGAATTTCACATGAAATCAGAGTCAAAACTACTCAATGCAGCAATATGACAGCTACTTTTTTCTCTATTCCCCAGGGCATTATCTTGTCATAGAAGGAAATTAGAGTGGTTTGATAGGTCTTCTTCCTGACAAATTCATGCTATCTGTTACGCATCTTCTTCGGTTCTTTTTTTAGGAATTTACAAGTAGTTTGATTATTTATTCTGTTACAGTTCAGGGAATTGAAGCTAAGCTGTTCAGTTTACAAGTCTGTGGTTCCTCCTTTTAATTGTTTGCCATTTTTCAGTCTTCTGGTAACTCAGTGTATCCCAGAGGACCTCCCAGATAAATGCCAGCAGCTCCCCCAGCAGCTCTTCAAGAAAAGCCAGACCAAACTGAAAATGTCTGATTTACCAAGGTATTCTTTAATCCTTTCATTTCCTGATTCAAGACTGACACCTCACCATCTATTGCTGGTACTAAGTATGAGAACTAATTGATGCTTAATAACAAGAAGATGCAAAAAAAGGCATTCCAATTTCAGCTTTCTGACATTGCTAAGTGACATTGCCAAACAAGGTCCCAGTTTCACTGAGTAGCAGCAAGACACTTTTGTTGGCTTTCTTCTTATATTAAAATACTTAGTGACACTTTCTTGTTATTGCTGATGCTTTGTTAATTATATCTATGGCCTTGTCTTGCCTGACTTTGAAAAGTATTGCCTCATACTGTATCTCTTACCTGTCCTCGAGGGACTGACCTGGTGCTTTTAAAACACCTGAATTTAAGGTACAGGATGTGCTCAGTGTGTGGTCAAATCTGTCCTCTAGCTGTGTATGCTATCTTACCTCCACCCAGAGGATGATTTGTATTTCTGCCATTACTATGTTTTCTCTGAGGACAGGCCACTCTTTGCTACCCTTTTCCTTTATACCAGCATTCCTAGGGAGCTGTAGTAACACCTCCCCATGTGCTGGAACTTGCCTTCCTGAATGACACTGATTTTTAATTTGCTGTTCCCATCTTCCTTAGCCAAAGATTGTGAACTCTGTTGTAGTCCCTTATGCCTTTGTTTGAGTGAAGAAGAAAACACAAAGGTACAAACATCTCCATTTAAGCCAGGCTATTCATATTTTGGAGATATGCTGATTCTTTGCGGCTTTCTTCAGGCTACCTTCATCTGTAGTGGGTTCAAGTGTAAAAATCACTGGTTTGAGCATTAAGGTCAGAACCAAAGACCCCAGCGAGGGCCTGTTCATTCAGAGCAGTCAGTGACATCAAGGTGTCCGAAACTGTGAAAACCATTGGGATTACATCCCTAGGAGTGCTGTGCGTACCACAGAGTGACTACTGTGAATGTTGGCTACTTTCCTCTTCACTGACATCAAGCCATTTTTAAAATAAAAGCAAAAATCCTTAGTTGTCACTTCAATCTTTTACCAATTAGACAAGTTAACTTAAATTGTCTGTATCCAAAAACAGCACAAGCTTGCTTTGAAATTTTGGGAAATGTGTAACTGTAATAACTTAAAAATAGGCTTTGAAATTTCATTTTCTCTTTTGGCAGTGTTGGTTGCCATGGAGTTCAAGTAATAGGTTGTGATGTTTAACACTGAATTAATTACTACTTCTCACTCGCAGAGAACATCTAATTATACATATTCATGAAGAACGGTGTTTGGCATTCCTGAGAGAGAAAATATCTTTTTTAATATTGTATATACATACTTTTGTAACCAGATAGGGTCTAGTAAAAGCATAATCTTATAGCATTTTTTGCCAGGTTTTTTAATTGTTTCCTAGTTTACAAAAATTTGCGGTTTTAAATATTGTCTTAAAATAATTCCCTTCTAATATGAATATTTATATTCAATGAGTACAGGCATTTACTTTTAAAGTACCAAAAAGTTTAAATGAACATATAAATTGAATGAATACATAGGACACCATGCACTTTTTTTTCAGTGCTGAACCTGTTTTCTCCTTAGCATATGTTGTTGCATTTCTCTTCAATGAAAAGTCATGTAAATGGCAAATGTGAGTGGAGGTAATGATGAAAATCCTTTGCTGTCTTTATTTCAGCTGATTTAGCCTTTTCCAGTTCTCCATAGAAAATAATCTGATGCTTAGAGATAGATTTGTTGCTTTTAGACAGTAAGTCACATTTTAGGACGGATGCTAGTATCTTTGGCTTTGGTAGGCTAAACTGAAAATCATCCTAGACAAATTAAATTGATTATCTGCTTCTGTCTGATAAATATCTGTAAAAGGCTTTTGTGAAAACTGAATAAATAACGTCAATTGAGTATCACTGTTGTTAACAGAACAGAAAGACTGAAGTGTTAAATCACCAGTGTTCTCTTAGCCACCTCTAGTATATTTTGTTTTTTAAGAGTGACATCTGAGCTGTGCTTTTTTAATGCAGAAACTATGAAAGTGGAGGTTGCATGAATAGCAATCTTTTTCTTTTTGTAAAACCTCAGTCTTTCACATTCTGTCCATTGTTCTAGTTGAAATTAATGAGATCTGTGCTGTGTTTTTTTCATACATCTAGTGGCAATAGCATGCTTAGGGTAGGGTTTTTTGAAGACCAAGTACCTTTACTTTTCCACTTATAAACCAGAAAGTCAGGTGGTTACATTATCAAATGTTAAGGTAATCAACTATATATGGACTTCAATAGGTGCAAGGAAAAAGTCATGTGATGTTAGTGGTTTTACTTTCTTAGGGCAGTTACAGTAATTCTGAGTTGATTTGACTTGTGCAGAGAAGGACTGGGTACCACTGAAGTGTTTTAACATACCAAAACTTGTTTCCTTTGCCATTTTTCTGGCAGGCAAAAAATGTTGACAACAATGTGGGTTAAAATGTCAAGAAATAGTGATACATGAAAAATTTTGAAGGGTGCTTACATTTACATGAAAATGTCCCCAAGAATTATTTCAAGAGGAAAGAAATTAATAAATGTGTAATAATGAGGCAATTAGTACCTTTAAAGTAACTATAATATTTACGTGTTTGAAACAGCAACTGTCAACATTTGGCAACCGATCATTTTATTTTTCCCTGTGGCTTCCCATTCAAAAACCCCCAAACAAACAAACAAACCAACAAACCAACAAACCTCCCACAACACAAAAGGTGAGATTGAACTGAGTTTGCTAATCTTTTCAGGTTGGCTGCATAATATCCTCCTTGCTTTTATACTGGAATTTCTCGTCCCTTGTGTCATCACTGCATGTGACAGTAGTCGGACTTTCAGCTAGCCCAGAGTCTGAATTTGATTGTTTTCTTGTAAATCTGACATTCAAAATAATTTTCCTTCAGAACTGTTGCACCTTTAGCAGTTTTCAGTGGCAATAATGAGCACCATGTTATACTTTCTTCAGTCTTTTTCACACAGACTAATTTCCTGTCTTGTCTTTGAGTGACAAAGATGAGGCAGAGTCAGAATAATGAGACAAAAACAATGGTTACAACAGAGCGCTCCATTATGAAGGTTCAGAGTATGTTTCATCCTCTTGTTGCAAGGAGTGTAGGACTGGGGAGATGAAAATTCAGTACTTCGACGCATGATATTGAAATTAAGTTTAATGAGGGACTAGTGCAGGTTCACTGATAACTCATGAACTCCTGAGAAATACAATATTCTGTTTTGTTCAGGCAAAGAAGCTGTATCCATCCTCCAGAAAGTGAGAGAAGACTCTCCAAGCCCCTACTAGTCTGATTATGTATCCAAATCACAACTTTTATACTGCTTTGTAACCACTAAGCAGCACCATCATCTCCAAAGATGTCTAGGACTGGCACAGTATGTGGTTAAAATAATAAATATAGAACTGGGTTTTACTCTGCCAGTTTTAGGATTTCTCATCCCTCGCCGTTGCCATCCTTCTTGTCTTGCACTGAATGCATTGCACTGTCTGTCGCTATTGCAGTTTTAAAGCTGTACATCTTTGGTACCTGATGTTCTGGAAAAAGTAAATCTGTCAGTTGTACATTTTTGATCTGGCCATGTTTCTGTGAAAAAAAATGTATGCCAAGCTTGCTCTCATGAGTCACACTAGGAATTGTAACACAGGAGGCATTTTCCTTCTTTCAGATTTGAAAACTCAGTTCTCTCTGTGCTGGCACTCTAGGAAAAGCTCCTCTTCCCTCTTGAAGTCATGATATGTACGTGCTTCCATGGATTTCCCAGGTGTTCTGCCCTTTCTGTGTTTCAGTGTTGTTTTCTCGCATTAAGTATTAATGTGCATGGTTCCATTGAAGCAAAGACCATTTTTTTACCTTTTCTTCCAGCCATTCAGAGGAGCTCTGTCCACCCTCTCATTGCTGCTCCTGCACACACACTCTGCGTTTGTGTCCTGGCTCCTACTTTTCAAACTAGTATGGTTCTGAAAAGGAGCTTAACATCTCCTCAGACTTAACAGCTATTGTGCCCCAACTTGAACTATTTTATTCTCAATTGCTGGTCCACCATGGTCCAAGTCACTGAAGTGAACTTGAATGAAAATTGAGTGATTTAAATGGGAGGGTGAGTTGGAAATGTCACTGTTTCCCTAGGAAGAGAGTTGCCAGCAAGTGATTACATACTCCCTCCATAATGATGCCTTGAACAGCTCTAATTTTTGTCAGCAAGGGAGCTGATGTTGAAGGTGTGATGTTGGCAGTAACTGTGTGTGAAGCTGCTCCAGGAGTTGGGTGATATGACTTCCTATGGGAGGACATAACATCCTTCCTCTCTCATAGGAGTTCCAGGAGCTGCCTCCCTTCGGGCAGATTTCAAGGAGATTCTGGCTTCGATAATAACTGGCAACAAAATTTGCGCTTTTGCTGCTCAGCTTAATCTGTGTTATTCTTTTGTCTCTATAGGTTTAGATTCATCTGCATATTGATACAAATTGTTCACATTTTAAGGTGTGCCTGCACCAACTTTACCAAGCTCCTTTCAATCACTGAGATGAATATGCAGTGTAAAACTACCCTGATCTTACTAGTATTTTAAGGTGATGTCAGATTTCAAATTAAATGTCACTTGGCTGTATTAAAAAGAATGGAATCCAGCCAACCTGGAAGTTGTCATTAGTTTCCAAAACGCTTTTAGGAAGACAAACATATGTTAGAAAATAAAGAATGTAATTAGAAGAGAAGCTCTGAAGAAGAGAGTTGTATTTAATATTTAAACCAATAAGTAATATTGTAATAACATTTTCTGCCAAGGACATACTTTTACTGCGTGTTAATGCAATTAAATTTACATCACAGTCTACTAATTTCCTTCCAGTTCTGTACACTTAAAAGCAAGAGCGAATCCTGCTGATTAATGCTTGTAAAGGGAAATCTTTGTGTGAAAAGCATTGCCACAGGGCAAAGTTATGCAACAATGGTGGGTTGCGTTTACCCTGGGTAAATTTTTTCTTTTTGCTTGCTTTTCTTTCCTATCCTAGTGTTAAGTCAACTGGAAGTCTTACTACTAATTTAAAAAGACACTGCAGGTAATAAACACTCTCTCCCTTAAAAGGGGATCATGCAGTTTGTACGGGGTTTTTACTGTGCAGTGCAATGCCCCGGGCATCATATAAATTTTGGCATGAGAGCACAGTTTTTAGGATAACATCACCTTTGCATCTGTCTGGAATTAGGCTTAGAATGACAGTCTTGTTTCAGAGAAGCTTTTTGCTTCTCTCAAAGAGAATGCAGTATGATTCACATTAAAAAGTTATAATTCAGACTGACATTTTCTTCAGAGGGGATTTGCCGTGAGCCTTGGACCCAGGAAATCCCAGGCTTTTTTGGAGCTCTGAGCTTGGGTGATAGGTCTCCACTTGGAGGCCTTCAGCTCCAAAGTACTGTGGCTGGCAATATGCATAGTTTTTAAGGTAATTTCAAGATTGAACCTTTTTAGTTTGCTTTGGGTTTTAGTGAAACCAAATAAAAGAGTGAAATAAATATGGCAATCTCCAGTGCCAAAAAACCATGCTGGACTGTTCCTCACTCTATTTGGATTGTACTGGGAAATTCAGAGGTATCCCCACTTTAACCACTCTCTGGGTCTTCCAGCCTTTTGTGAATTGCTTGCCTACTGTTTTCACTGTTCCAAAATAAAGATTTCTGCGATCAGCCATTTTTTAAGAGAAACTTTTTTGCCGTTTCTGAATTCTCCAAAGGTCTTCTGATTCTCTTTAGCTCCATTTACCACTAGTGTGATAGTATCTACTCATCAGTTCATTGCATTCCTAAAAGCATTTCTTTTTGTAAGGGCCATGCCAGATAGACTTAAATGTTACCTTGGAGGAAGTACAGTTTGGGGAATGGCCTTCCAGTGGGCTTTGGCTTCTCCTCATTTTGCTGCTACTCAACTGTAAGAGCTGGGATAATTTGCTCCTTTTTCCTGTTTTCTGGTACATAGCTTCCAATTCTGTTCAACTAGCCTATAATATGGAGACATACAGGTTTAAAACAGATTGGATTAAGAAGCGATGTAGCCACCCAAGCCAATGAGCCCCACTGCCTCAGAACGACACTACAGATTGCTGATCTGAGCTGTTGTACCCATACACATCTCAGACTGGGTATCCAATAGGTTGGAAGGCGGAGTGTTGGGTCTGTGTACTGCCCTCATTTTCCAGTGTAAATGAGACTCATTTTTCAATCCTACTCTCCTTGACAGCTTTCCTGGCTTAGCAGCAATAGCTTTAATTTGCAGGGGTGACAGGGACTTCAGCATGCACAAGCAACTCAGACCTGCTGTTGAATCTCTTCTCCATGGTGCTGATTGTGGCTGCAGGTAGAGCTCGCTCCATTGCGGTCAGATCTGAGGTCTCATCCTCTCTGAGAGAGAGCTGACCCTCACCCACGCGCCTCGGCTTGCGGAGCTCTCGGGCCTGAAAGGGAGGGGAAAAGTAACTGTAGGGATCCTATGACGTGGAAGTTTGGAGAAACCAGTCCCCTGGCTCAAGCTACTCCTCTCCACAGCTTCTCTGACCCTTTGGGCACTTGGAAGCTCTTTACTGGTATCGAACCTTGTGTGGTCATTGCAGGCTTGAACACTCAGTGCTGCAGCCAGTGTGTTACAGAAGGACTCCTGACCAGGGCCTGGCACAGAGTTCTTTTGATCAAAGTAATCTTTGAAAGCTGAAGATGAGAGGTTTGGCTCTTGAGGTATGCTGTGTTTGCTCACGTAGGGGCTGTGAATCCTTCTGCATCCGGTGGACATGTTGTCTTAAAACAAAGTCACAACCATTTTGGCTTGCCTGCTTGCCTGCTCTTGAAATCACCAGTGGTCTGTGGCATGCTACCGTTCAGGGAACGTGCTAATACAGTATTTAAATTATTGAGTACTAAAATGTGCCAGGTCAGAGAGCCTCTGTGACATGAGACAGAAGCTACTCTGAACTGGCTTTATTAGATTTTAATGGAACAGTAGATGCCACACAGAATAATGCATATGGTCCATTTGCTTGGAAATGTCCAGTTTAAATGTGGCAAGGCTACAATTTCTGCAGCTTCACCTCCCTGCCAGTTTTTGCCTTCAGATCTGAGAATACAGTATCACCATCTCTTTGAGTCTTGGGTCATCCAGGAGGTATTCGGTGCCACTGACAGCTCTAGGAAAAGATGAAATAAATATTTCATCTTCAATTTATTAAAAAGTAATGTAGTTTTTAACAGGGTTCTGGAGGATGCTCAGCCGTGCTTGAATCAAATCTGTGATTCCAAATAAGACTTTTTTGATTGGTTTGATTTGGCTTTTGAGAGGAGAGGAGCTCAGGGAAAACTGTGAGCACCTGTTCTGCACATCTGGCCAAAACTCACACTCCAGAAATATTTCAGAGGTTTTTGTTCGGGATCAGAGATCTCTTTCAGGGTATACATTTTTTGATACATCCCTGCTCTTGCTATCTGCAGTGTTTGATTTATGGAATCTCTGCTAGGGCAGTTCTGTGAGGTTCTTAGATTAGAGGTTGTTTGAAGGAAAAAAGCGTGTAAAGAACTATTAAATTATAAAACTGATTTAACTTCTGTGTGAATGAAGATACCTCATGTTTATATAATGTATATTTTTAACTATTTAACTCATTGCTATTGATATTAATAAAGATGGAGTTTTTTGTAGCTACTGCTTCTGTAAGCTGCCTCTAAATAACATATGTGCCTAATTGTATTCATTTAGAAGAGAAATCTATTTCAGTTAATCAGTTATGTGTAGTAAAATGCTATGCACTAACTTTTAACTGCTGTTTTTTAAGCCACACTGATTTCATTTGCACGTAACTATTATTTTGTTTGGACTTATGTATATTATTACCAGGGCATAACCATATTATTGAGCATGTATCCAACTGCATTGCTGAGGAAAGTCACTAAAAGGCAAATCAGAAGTCTGGTTTAACTGAGGCTTAAGCAGAATCTGATTTATATTTGTATGGGATTTTAGAGTGGTTTCTTTCTTGATTTCAGGCTACAGTCTTTACAAAATCTAAGGAACTGAAAGCTGCAGTTACTTGCTCATTTTTACATCATCTTTGATTCAAGTGTTTGAAGGCTAATGGGAAGTGCACACTGTGAAAGCCTAGCAGATAGGTTACACAGGATAAATTTAGCAAGTGGGTTTGCTTTAAGAAAACCGGAAAAGTAAGATGATAAGAGAATGAATGCACATGAAATCTTTCAGGTAATATCTTTCCAGGCTACCTCAGAGACAACTATTACTAAAGCCAACCAAATAAGATCAGTTTAAATTCAAAATGTGACTTGGCTGAACCTTTTATAGTTTGATTTCGTTTGTACTCAGTGGTGCTTTGAAAGCGAAGATGCTCAATCGTGTCTTCCTGTATAAGACACTAATCCAGATTTTCATTATGTAGATTGAACAGGGCTGTTTTTTTCTCTTTGTTCGTGTGGATTATTTTTTTCCAGCATTGACCAGAATTTCTTCATGACTTACCAGATTCATCTATCCCCCGTTTTTTTTGCTCAATCCAAGTGAATTGCTGAGCTTTGTCTAATCACTCCTGTGGACCCCATGCTTAACAATTAAGGCAGCAGAGCTTTAGGAGCACAGCCCCTTAGCAGAGATGCAAAGTAGGCCTGCCTAAGGTGTTTTTCTGCTGGAGCATAAACACTTTCTCTTCCTGTGTACCAAGATGACAACAGCTCTTTCTTGAATACACCTAGAAGGGGCTTTTTAGTGTTAAAAGCAATGTGTTTTTTTCACCATGGAATTGGCAGCTATTGCAATCAAATTCCTGAAAACACAGGCTGAACTGAAGAATAATTCCTTTTAGAATTCAATCATGCTTTTCCCCTCAACTTCTTTCATAAAGATTTTAAGTGTGTATTTAAACCTCCTGGGTATCAGTTGGGCTTGAGTATATGCTGTACAGAATCGAGACAGACTTAAGGGTGTGCTTGAGACTGAACTTGATTGAATAAAGTCCTTGCATGCTGCAATCCTATACCATTTTATTAATCAGATTATATACTGTGGTGTGTGCTTAAGTGGGTTTTCTAGTGTATTTGACGTCTGTATCAGTACCTTAAACTGCAGTTTAATTTTTGTGGAAGGAAGTTGATACAATGAGCATGATAGACGTTGCTCATATAGAAACACAGAGATCTGGCTCACAGAAACTGAAGAATGCAATTTATGGGATCAGCTAGTGTAGGTGTTCTGAGTATCCTTGCCATTACACTAAAGTTTCTATGAGTAGGGAATGTAAATAAGAAAGCAGGCAATTTAGAAATGTTCTCATGTTAAACTAGATTATTTACAAAAGAAAGTGTAACCATTTTGCATTTCTCTTAACGACTGACACTATCCTGAAGGTCTTCAGCAAGTCTCTCAGTTCAGTGGGAAGCATCTCTTAGGTATGTGCTTTTGCTGTACCAACCTTTTTTTGGTGAGAAATAGGACTCTGCCTTTTTAAAATGACATTGTGCAGGTACAGAGGAACTTGATGGAGAAGAATGTGTGAAGAGAGAACTGTGTATGTTGGTATCTCAGCCAGCTGAGAAATCGGAACAGAAAAGGCTGCAAAGCCTCATTTTGTTTTCTATTATGTTTCTTTTAAATTTTTAATCTTCTTGTTATTCTCCTGAGAGAGACCTGAGAAGTACAAATTGGGAGAATTTGTTTGACTGTGACAAGCATTTTTTCTTACCTTTTCCACTGTGTTTTACATGAACCAATCCCCTTTGGCAGTCACACTTACTTTCAGCCCAACATCAAGTACACATGACCTCCTAGATTTCAAAGGCACAGGTAAACAAAGTGTGAAATCTCCATAAGGAGTGCACACACGATTAATGTATGTACATGCACATACTGTGCATGTGCAATTCTCCAAGTCTGTGGAGAATTCCCAGTTAATTGCCAAGTGTGTCAGTTCTAAATGACCACCTGTATATGTTCTTTATGCTCATGAAGCATCTGTATACACAATTAAAAAAAACAAACCACCAACAAAAATGAAGAAAGAAATCAGTTTAGGCAGGTCATTTATTTTTGTGCAGTGGGATTTTGTAATGGGGAGTAGCAAAAAGCACCTACTGGCTTTTATACCTCCAGCTCCCTGTCCCTCCTCCTTCAATTGCTTCCTTGAATTCACATACTATAAATACACTGTTCATGAATCGTGTATTTCATGGTCTTGGATTAAGTAGTGGGTTGTTGCGGTTTTTTTTTTAATTTGTCTATTTGTGTGTGGTTTTGGTTGGCATTGTGCCGTTTCACAGCTAGTTTGCCTGCAGTGGATGCCATATGATGATGGATTTAGCCACCTGTGTAGCGCTGTAAGTGATACTGCTGTAACATATGTTTGCTCTTCACCCCCAGCGAAACCATTTCAAGGCAAAGCAGTGTCAGTAGGGAACAAACATAGGCCAGATCCTCGTAACCAGTGTTTTTTCCTGAGTAGCTCTACCATCAAACATCTTCTGGGGGTACAGCTAATGTTGCCCCTTGGCTGGCAAAGCCTATGCAAACTCAGAAAATCTCCAAAATAACTTACTGGCAAAGAAGAATTTTGTTGGTAGAACTTTATTTGGTAGGGCTTGGGATACATCTGTGTTACTCGGAGGTCGCACCTGATAGGACTAAATCAGCAGAACGTCAGGACAAAGACCCATCAACAAAGGATCAAGGGAGGAAGGTCTGAGACAAGAATCAAAATTTCCAGAAAGGTTTATTTAATTTTTTTCCCAGAATGGTTTGAGCTGCACTATAAGTGTGTGTCTCAGTCCGTGTACACCAACATCCTCGTTCCCCATACAAAATAAACAGCTATATAGGAATCTAGACTAAGCTGGAAACAGCCCCTATTGGCATTCTGTGGTTGCAGTCTGTTGACAGCATTGTATGTGCTCCTCCTGTGGCAAGAAGAAGCAGCATGCTTGGGGAAGACAGTGATAAACCAAGGAGGGAGATGCCGAGTCATGAAAAAGATGGCTCGCAGTAACTGAGATTGCTTGCAATCATGTATTTATGTGGGACTAAAGATAATAAGGTCCAAGTGTGTCTGGAGGCAGTAGATGTGCAAGAGGTGTGTGTATGGGATGGGTCTGTGAGACATGGGAACGCATTCTTGTCAGCTCTGTCGGTGGCTAACACCATAACAGAGACACTGGAACAGATTTTCAAAGCCAGGAGAAGATTGGAAAGCTCAGCACGATTTGGTGCCCTGATTTCTTCAGTGACCTGGTCCCACCACACCATTACTGCAGGGGACTGAGAATAGTGTTCTGCGGTTTTAGGAAAAGGCTCAAGCAGTTGGAAATACCTCCCACGAACCTGAGACCAGGTGCATTCAATCTTAGATAACCTCATGGACACTGCTTCTGAAACCAGGTCATACAGGTAGAAGTGAAAAGTCACACCCGGCTGTAAATGTGTTTGAACCTAAGCCAGGAGCTACTTTATCTGCCAAGCCCAGGGCCCCTCTCCTCCCTGAGAGAAACATGCGCATTATCCTGCCGATAAAGTATTCACCCTGAGAGGAAGAGACCTGTAGGCCATAGCTCTTCCTGATGGCTCCGCTGAAGCCTTTTGAGTAAGAGGCTCTGTTCATTTGTAAATGCAGTGACATTTTGAGCTTTTGTACAGCCAAGGGAAGCTTCCTGGGAGGCTCATGGCTGAATGATTTCTTCCTAGAGAGCAGTAAATGAGGTTAAATCAATTTCACTCTGCAATGGGAGAGGAATGGAAGGAGAAGGAATAACATTTCTCCCTTCAGCTCTTACAGAAAATCAGTTTTATTTACAAAACCTTTTAATTATGTTTCCCATTTTAGTTTTTCTCAGTCATTCACTTTTGCAGAACTGGGAAATCTTTTGTCTTGAAATCTTTACTGTTGAAATCTGTAGTAACAAATGTAACACTGCCTTACGTAGAACCTAAATACCAAGAATATTTCTTTCTCATTAAACTCTGTTACTGCTATGGAAAAATCAGTAATCAGTACTTAGAAGTTTGGTAACATGCTGATATTTATTATCTTTTATAACAGTCACATATGTGAGATATATTTGACAGCTGGTGAAAACACTGTGGGAGTTAGGTAGTACCTTTGCTAGATTGGAAGAGTGGGGAAAAATACCTCTCTTCCTCTTCCTGACACCCTGCCTTTGATTCTGATTTATATGTTTTTTGTTTTACCTTGCTGTCCTTTGCATTTGGATATGATGGGGTGGGAGGAGAGGAGAACACTGTGTAGCTGAAGTCTCACTTCAGACATGGATGTGCCCACATGGGTGGTCATGGTGAACCTGTGATTTCTGTGTATTTTTCCTCCCTCAGAGTGGGATGAGTAAAATGTGAATAGTGATGAGAGATGAATAACAGCATGGAAAACAATAAGTGAAAGGTTCTAAGTACCCTGAGAATGCTTGGCTTTTCCCCCCTCTGTGTTTTGGTTGCTTCTTAATTGTTTAAGCAGATGAATTTTTCTCTGAATCAATTTGAAAATTCCTGGAAATCTTTCATGGTGGTGTCTTAGTGCACTTGAACTATGAAGAGCAGTAGCTGGAGCCCTGTTTGCATCTCATGTCCGTTTCTCACTGAAATACAAGCGTGTTGGCTGGTAACCTGCACTGTGTAAGGGCCCTGCAGTGAGGTTTGTCCCTGTAAGAAAGAACGTAGATTTGAATAGAAATGCGAAATAAGAGAAAAAAAAATATTAAGCATCGTTTGGTTCAGAGTTACTAGAAGCTTCCTTCTCTGATTGAAATGCTCAAGTCCTTTGTAAATATGACTAAAGTATCTATTTCTATAAGCATATATAATAATGTATAATAATGTATAATATATAATAATATATATGGAGATATATTTTTAAGGTGTATAAAGAAACCCCCACCTTTCAGTTATCATTTGAAAAGTACAGACTAGAAAATATCAGTCACTTTCACTAGTTCCCTAGCCCAATAATCATGTAAACCTGAGTTAAACTGAGGCTGTCCTCATTTTTCTTAAAAGAGTCTTGTTTTCCACATTCCATTTTCTTAAAACTTCCTGAAAAATTCAGGAGTTTTATTTGTATTTCTCCTTGTTTACCAGGAACAGTCCAAAGGAAAAAAAAATTCTTAGAGGAATAGTATTTGAGGTCAGGAGGAAGAGAAAGTATGGAAAGATTTCCTCAAAGAATCTCTACAGTTCGAATGATTCTTGCTTATTATTTCACAGTGTCCTTATGTATGTCTTCAGCTTCTGGAGGCAAAATTCTGAGCACAATGGCTCTGTTGTGGAGGAATCAGAAGCTCACAGAAGCTACACCACAGATTTCCTGGAGTGTAGCTTATCCATGAGTGTTTTATAACCCTAGAGCAATTCTGGCTTTTGTTTTAATTACACCATCCAAAATTAAATGCCCCATTTAATACTGGTGCTGTCCCTTGATGCCCATGATGCTCATGGTGTTCATATCTGTATTCAGGGCCAGTTCTTTCCCTACAGATGATATATATCAGAGTAAATCATTGTGGCTAAATAATTTCTGCAAATATTTTTTTATCATATTCCTTGAAGAATAATGAAAGCAATGAGCAATATTTTATAACTTGTTGACATGGACTTTATTATTGTATGCTTAATATGTGCATATGGGCTTATTTTCCTCTTATCCCTGTGAGACAAGACATTACTCTGAAACCAGAAAAGAACCTAAACACAGGATTGAACAGAAAGGTCCCTGTTCTTGCAATGTCAACACAGAGACAGACATTTAAAAAGTAAAACAAACTGAATGGTCTTGGGTTTATTGCAAATGGGCTAGACATTCACTAAACACTGTGGAGGTTGGTTTATGCTTTACTACCACTTCTTTAAGACAATCATCATCTGCTTTTGAACATTTTACGGAGAAGTGATGTGGTTTTGTTTCAGCACCTTACAGTGCCACTCTTCCTTCCCCTCCTATAAATCCTTCATATTGTATGGACACTTCCTGAAGTACATGAGTATCAAAGCAATAGGATGCTCCAACCATAAAGAAAAAAATGGGAAGAAAATTTCAGTGTTTAGATGCGATGTTAGTAAACAGTGTGTATAATTAGCAAGTGTTATATTGGATAGCTAAGAACACTTCTGTTAGCAGTTGTTCAGGAAAACAGATTTCAGAGCAGATTNTGGGGTGAACAGTCTTCCTCCCTAATGTCAGTGCACACCATTTTGGCTCTGGGCTACCCAAAGCCCCCTTGCCCAAAGCCCTCTAGACCAGTCAGGATATGATAGGATTTGCTCAGATTCTGCTTTCCTTTTTCCAAAGAGAGTTAGCTATGGTTGGATGCCACAGCTTTATGCCAATAACAGATCCTACAACAAGTGACCAGTGTCTGACCAAAGATAGGCCTAGTTCAACTGCTTGTCTCGTACAGTGGCCAGTGATGGCCTGTACTGGAGACAGGGCAAATATTTACGTATGGCTCCTCAGCATCTGTTCCTTAAAAACTTGTGGGCCCCCTAAGGTAGAGGCTGGATTTCTTGATGAGAACTGACTTTCAGCTACCCAGCCTCCTCAGGTAAAGGAGCCCAGGCCTTTGTGGCCTCCCTTACAGGCTGCCCAAGAATCCAGTTCTCTGTTTCACATGAAACTCTTCCATTAGTTGTGTGTGGTTGAGTTTTGGGGGAGCAGGTGGGGATAGTAGTGTGTGCACACAGTTTGGAAGTGGCATGAATTAAAAATGTGTTAAGTTGTAAATAGAGGTGTTGACAATACGTTTGGCAATAACAGATGTACTTGACAGAAGGTGTGGGTAGCTGTTTAGTGCTCAGGAGGAGAGTGTTCAGCTCCCCAGCTCTTCAGGACTTTTATGAAATACTGTCAGAACCGGTCCAGGTTTGAAAAGCACCTTCCTGCCTTCATCCAGGAGGACTGTACATGCAGGAGAGTGTACACTGGATTGAGTACGCTATCGCTGAGCCACCCCTGATGTAATGCACGTCTGCTGAGAACAGAGCGCTGTGTGACCCTGGCGGGTTGGTTTGCTGTTTGTCACAGGATGCACCTAAAGCCAGGTTCAACCAGTCTATTCTTGTAACTGCTGAGTGCAGTGTCAGAGACATCATCTTGCTGCTTGTTGGCCACTTCCCCTAGTGCTTCTGAAAGCCTCCCAACCATATGTGCACTCCTGCACACATTGCTTATATTTTCCATATGCCACCTGACAAGCTTTCTAAGGCACTTTATACCACCTTGAAATAACTCCCACTTCTCTTAACGAAATGTGTCATCTGAGAATATTTTGCCCTTCAGAATATTTCACAAAGGCTTCAGACCTGCTCATGAGATGAGCAGTGCCTTTCCAGAAAGATTTGGGTTTTCAGGTTTTATAGTATACAGTGAGTAGTCTACCACCATCACAAGCCAGCAATACCTTCTAGCCTTTTTGGCCCCTTACATCTTCTGGCACTTTTTCCATGCTATATTTCCTGTCTTGCTGTCTCCATAGGTAACTACAAAAGCAAAAAGTCTCTCAGAAGAGACTATATGGTATCTATCTTGGATACTGTATTAGTTTCTTATTTTTGTTGTTGTGACTCTAGGAAGTGTATCTCAGTGGGTAACATCGAAGTGGTCCCTTTTGTCTGAATCTCAAGCCTCTGAATAGTTCACCATAACAATCACTTATGTGATATTTTAGCCAGAGAAATTAGTATTTAATCACCACTTCAGCCTTATTTTAAAATGTATAGTGGACAGAACCTGGGCAGTTTTCCCTAATGGATCCAGGGCTTCATCCAAACATCACCAGCACAAGCCTAGATCTCAGTTTTTAACCCAGGAACATCTCAGCAACTAAGTAGCATGACAAAAACACCCACTTCAGAAACTTGCTGATATTTCTAAATATGTTGCCCTCTTTTTCCTTTCTTCTTTCATTCTGTGACTGGTCTTATAGCTGAAGAAAACTATGCAATATATGCTTTCATTTGGAGCCCTTTACGTAAGTTACCTTCTAAAAAACAACCTAACCCCAACCTTTCATTTTCTGAGACTAGCTGTTTACATGGCTATGGCATATTGTGATATATTAAGAGTTTGAGTGCACAGTGTTGTGGGTTTATATTGAAGGGGTGAGAAATCCAAGATAATGTTCTGAAGGATTCATAATTATGTGGGGTTTTTTGCCTTTGCCTTACAGTAATTCCATGCCACGTTACAATGAAGAAATCCCATTTAAAAATACAAGTGTTCCCTATGGAATATAAGCAAATGAAATCACTGCCCCTTTTCATTAAGGTAATTGTCATGATTAAGACAGATGCTGAAAGATCTTCTGCCTGGTGAAAATTCCATAGAGGGTGTTACAGTGTTTCTAGAATATAGGTGAGAGATTTTTAAAGGTTAAAAATTAGATTAAAATTCCTATTGCCTCCATATGGCGTAGGAGCAGATGTCAAGAACTGTAACTTTTTACTGCTGATGAAATCTGTCATGGTTTATCGGTGGATTTATTTTCTTGTATAAGCAAGTATGTTTATGGAAGTCCTTCAAAAAAAGTCAAAAAAGGCAGGGGATACCCAGGTCTTTTTGAGTTTCTCTGCTTCATAGACCATGCTAGTTGGAGTGCTGAAGCCAGAGCTCACACACCCTGCCTCACTGCAGTAGTTTTTACCCCAAATGGTGTATGTCTGAAGATAAGCAACAGCAAAGCTTTCCTACTAGAATGAACAGTGCTCAAACATTTAGGAAAATACTTCTGCTGTTTTTGTGTAGCATTACTAAATGAAGGCCTAATTATAACTGTAGCTAGCAAAAATAAGCTTATTGAAATAATTGTTGGGTCTTTGTCATTTCAGGTTTTAAAAATTTTTACCTAGCAATAGCTAATTAAAACAGAACCCATATGCTATTTAAATAGCAGTATTGTAACTGTTAGAAAAGAAGACTTTTAAGAGTTACATTGCTACATAACTAAAGTATTATGAAGTGCTCCAATTCACAAAACACTTAGATGCTTCATTGCCTTTTTGCCGTCTGCTCATCCACTAAAACAGGAGAATTCTGAGCCTGCATGAAAGGAGGCACATAAATGCATTATTGAATCAGGGTTAAACTAGCAGCACTACCTACTATTCCATGAAAATTTAGTTTCTCACAAGCCTTGCAAAGTCTGGAGGATTTCATATATATTCTGATAAACAATTTTCGTAGAATAAATAGAGCAGCCCATGAATTTAAAAAAAAGGACATTTTGGAAAAAAGGCATGACAGCAAATCTGCTCTTGTAGTATTTGTAGAAACACTGAAAAGCTTAGCAATGATTGAAGACCATCTTTCCGTATTGTGATTTATATAGGTTCTGAATATTGATATATCAAGCCTGGATTTAC
>WEIT01040415.1:0-38423 GCA_013389985.1 Dryoscopus gambensis | reverse complement strand
TATCACTGATGTGTGTGATCTGCCGTTCCATATCGGCTGACAAGAGTGCAGCTGCTTGGATGTCCTTAAGTCTTCCCACCCCTGTTATATGAGTGCCTGTGATGAAATAATCTGATGCTGAATTAGATTGTAGAAACATCCCCACCGTATCCTAAGAGAGACAGTTCTTGCCTTGAAGAGTCTATGGTTAGGAAGACAAAATTAAGGCTGGGATGGTGGGGAGGAATGAAGCAACAGATTGAGTTTATAACTCATGTGTCTCGTTTTATAGTTTTTGATTCAGAGTGGGTTGGTTTTGTTGGGTTTTTGTTTCATAAGCACTGCATATACCAATATTCATTCTGCAAAGCTTTGGATCTAGTATATCTGATTCATCAAAGCTCTTTGCTCCATAAGGATTACAGCTCATTGTCCTTAATGGAATCATGGNTGATGCTGAAATTGAGATAAGTGATTTACATTCCAAAAGGCTCATTAACCATCAGACTGCTACGGATTAGATTACTAATGGCATCCTGATGGTTGCATGCAACTTCCAGCAGATTTTTTGGTAGCTAGCATTAAATCAATTTGAATGATAATGGGGAGTCGCTAATACATAAGCATTTATTAGCAAGATTCTGTAGCTATAATGGCTGCCAGCTCTGTATTTTAATTCTCACTAATGGTTTCAGGCTTGCCCAAGATATTGTAACTCACAGGACCGAGTGGGATGCTATGCTCTGGCAGTTTATGCCAGAGTTTCAAACTGAGATACCAAAACATAAAAGCATTAAGTCCTTGCCTTATTCCCTACATGTGACCCAAACAATCATGTCATTACAGCAGGAATTACTAAGTTTGACAAAACCAAGTTCACACAATTCAGGGCATTGCATCAACTTCCCCATTTTATGAGATCATTTTAAAAGAAAAGGATTAAGAAAAATCAATGTTACCTCCATTTTACTTTTTGTTATCATCCAGTTTTCAAATTACTAGATAATTTTCCTTCTATTTCAGAACTTTTCCCAAAAACACAAAGAAAAGAACCTAAGTTAAGAAAACTTATTTTTGCAGTGAGGATCTTTATGAAAGGTGCCAAAACTCATGATTCTTGCAATTGGAAACGCCGTAGAGGTTGAAAAAGGTTACTGTGAGTAAGTTTTCCCTCCATTTACCAATTCCCTGGCCTGTCTTCCTCCCATCACTCTCAGCAGGATCCCAGCACAACTTGGTGTAACTCTCAGGACAAATTTCATCCAATCCTCTTGCTTTTCTATCCCCTGTGCTCCCCCATGGCTCTGAGTAGCTATATTTCTTGTAGGAAACCTCCAAGCTGGGTTGTGCCTGTGCCACTATTCACTGCTCTGTATGTAACCTTCAAAAGTGCTGAGTGTTTCCAGTCCTTGCTGGGATCAGTTGGAGCATCAGGAACACAGCAGCCTTAAAAACCAGACTGTACAGGTCTTGATGGGAAGACACTGAAACAAAGATGCCTGAAGTGAAAGGCCACTGCTAAATACATTTAGCCCTACAAGATTTGCTTTGTACAAATGCAAGGAGTGATGTTAGAGACAAAATAAAGACTGCTAACTGGTAGAAATATGAAGTCATTCCTTACCATTGATAAAACAAAAGCAAAGATAGAAGTCTGAAGTAGACAAAGAGGGCTAAAGACCATAGGCCTCGATCTCAATGAATAATTAATTGGTTGTACTATTTTCTTCCTGTTTTTCAATGCATCTGGATGAAGACAGGTGTTCTCCTTGAGTTACTTTGCTACTTTCTTCTGACTAAGGAGATAGAAGGATTCTCCTACCAAAAAACGATGACAGGAATTTATTAGAGGGGGTAGTTCTTGATTTAAAACAAGTTGGCCTTCTGGAGATGCAGAATGTTTGAAGACCACTTCTGTCTCTACTGTATCTGAATATTGACGTGTTCTGGCATGGTTGGTATCAGCTGCACTTGTTTCTCTCTATTTGAAGCTGAAGAGAGCAGCATGTCTGTGATAATTATATTTTCATACCACTATCTTTTTATTCTGCAGGAATGCAATGAGATAGCAGGATGAACAATAGTCCACTCCCAGTTATATAATGGGAGTTTCATCCTCCAGCTGTCACTTTTCCCTAGCCTGTTTTTTCCTCTAGCCATAGTAGCTATTCAGCTGTTGTTCTCCCCATTGCGTGGCACATCACTCTGCTACATCACTAATGCCACTGCTTCCACCTGGCAGAAACCAAGTCCTGCTTTTGTTTCTCAGTATGCAAGAAGAATGGGCTCCATGTTTTGGGCTGAAGTGCTGTGTTGGGATGAGTCATACAGATCAGGATGTTTATGTTTGTTTCAGGGCTGCCAGCTGGGCCTCCAAACACACAGCAGACTGATAGGGAATGGATTACAGGCTGGACTTCTTACACATGTGGCTTGCAACCTACCCATGTCCCATCACATGTCCCATACGGCCTAATGGCTGTATCAGTGGTACCTATGTGCAGACTATACTCTTAGAGCAATAGGATCAGTGCAAGTTGCACCCTGACCTGCTGCTCCTGCACGGTTCAGCCAAAATCCCTCTTGCACTCAGTTGCTACAGGGAGAGTTTTCTTTTGACTTTTTCAATCATTGTAAGATGCTGAAGGATTTGCTGCACCATATCAGAGTGTATCTAACACCAGGGTTGTTTGGGTAGGTGGACGCCTGATGGTGGTTTTCAGAAAAGTACACCCCAGTGATGGTACACGCAGTGTGCCTGAACCCACCCCTTCCTTGTTTAAATTTAGCCCTAATAAGCTCAGGCTGTGGGCAGCACAAGGCTCTGAGCTGAAACTACTACCAAGAGCATCCTCCAGCCCAGCCTGCACAGTTTTTGGGGTTGGACTGTTGGTACAGAAGAAGAAGAAGTGCATTACTTTAAGTCTCATAATTTGGAACAGAATGTGAGTGTGTTTTGTCTTCTACCCAAACATCTACATAAACAGAAACAATTTTCTACACTGTTCCATGTCTAAAGACAAACTTCATCAAACATTATTTACATTTCTCATTTCTGTATCTGTTAATAGAAAATGCCATGATGCACAGAGAAGGATTGAAAAGTGTTCTTGTCAAAGGGAATTCTAGAGGAGTTATGTGGAGAGTGGGTATTAAAATCCTTTTCTTTTTTAATAGGGAAGCATTGGATAAATTGCTCAAATATACCAATTGAAAAAAGCATGCCTGAAATATATTAGCATATTACTATGCTGAAAGGCCAGTTTATAAAACACCTTCTATTTTTTGCAAATATAATAAGATAAACACATTTAAAATAAGATAAACACACTACAGATACATAATAGTAGTGCTGCTGGTTTCCATTGTTTTTCATTTCCATTGTTTAGCAGGACATGAAAATGCATATTTGAGTTTTGTTGACTTCAATATTACTGGTATCAGGAGAAGACCTTGAATACACACAGAGAGAACTGAAATCCAGTCAAAGCTTTCTGTGGCTTATTACAGTTTTACAGCCCCTAAAAGTGGAAGAGCCTCACTGCCAAATGTGGTAATTCTGTGAGTCAAGCTTAGCGTTGTCTTGGGACAAGAATATACCTGATCATATTTAGCTGCATTAATTTTTGCTCTTTTTTTTTAAAGACAGGATAAAATTCAGGAGATTTTAGCCAAAATGGCTCTTGGTGATGCCTTTCATTCCTGAAGCAGCTCATAGATTTTCAGCAGCGTAAGCAAAATTAAATTTTAGGACCCCATGCATAAAGACCAAATGGCTTATGAATTACTTAGTAACTAATTAAGCATATTCCACTGCAGTGTTCTCCTAGAGCAGGAGGCAGGGGCAAGAAGCTGTGAGGACTGTGAATAGCCTTCAGCAGGACTGACTCCTTCAGAGCCATCAGATTGTAACCGCAGGTGGGCTGTGCATGCAAACTGTGGGAACTGGGATCCTGTTTCATGGTCTGAGCATGCCGAACTGCTGGGGTGTGCTGAGTGTTTTCCCTCTGTTCTCAGAGTCAGAGCAGCTTGGGCAGTGTTTTCATCTTGAAGCTGGGGGTTTTTTTCACGTCTGTGTGTCTGTGCCTAAAGCCATCCTTAACATGAGCCTCAGAAGGGAAGCCATGAACTACACATGGACAAATCTCCATCAAAACCTGCCTTGCTACAAGGCTGCTTCTTCATAGCTTCAGTCATAGCTCAATTTTAAAGTCTACCAGGAAGACTAAATCCTGCTGGCGCTTCTTATTTATTGTGGCCAGTAGTATGTGCAGTTTCACAGGGCTTCCTGGGAGTTCCGTGGGGTTTGTCTAAAGGGTGCTTAGATCTGGCTGTTCTGTGGTTATCTTTGCCATAGGTTTCTTGTATATCTGTATTGACCACTCACCTAGTGGGCAGTGTCTTCCACAGGGTGTTGTGCTGTCTCTGTCGGCTGTTTCATCCTAAGTTAAAACCTCTGAGTGCCAGGGCTGAAAGATCTCACAGTGGGATATGCACAAACTGAATAATGGTGAGGCATGTATAATTTGTATAATTTACACCCATAAACCTGTATTTACAACACGTAGAGCATGACAGTAGGAAACAAGAGTAGATACATGGACTACTTGCACTCAATGGAAGAACCGCAAGACTAACACTTGTCTTTTACAATCAAATCTTGTGCTCACTAGTTGAAAAAAATTCCATATTTAGCATCCCTGCTGTTGCCAAGAGGTGTACCAGGCTGGATTTGGTATGCTCTGAACATTTGGATCTCTTCACAGACATGCATATACCAGCAAATTTTATAAATCACAGTGAATGTAAGAGGGACTAATGTGCATGTGTGCTGCACATATCTGATGTATGTGGACATACTGTTTACAAGTAACTGCTGGAAAGTCATAACACTTTCCAGGAGGATCTGAAGCCATTACAGGAAGCAGCTTTAGCTGCTTATTGCCTGAGGTGATTGTGTAGGCAAGTCAGATACAGTAAAGAAGATCCCTGTATGTAGCATATCCCAGGCCACAGTCATTCTCAGGGAAGGGAAAATCGTGGTCATGTCAGATTGAGCTTATACATCTTCGGATAGCATGCATATGAGGCTTGATTACCAGGAACTTGTTTTTCAGAAACCAAGGTACTACCAGATACTTACAGCAACCGTAACTCACTGAAATCCTTGCAGTACAAACCAAACAGGTCCCAAGTCAGGGGTCTGATGGGAAGCTGTCTGCAACACTGTAGTACAGCTCAGCTAAACTTGCTCTCTACTTCGAATCAGTTCTGTACTATTCATTACCAGAATGTGTGCTTGCCAGTATAACTGGGAGAAGAACAATGCCCTATTCTATTTTCCTGGATTTTGTAGTAGTTCACAGAAAGGCTTCCACTGATGTTCCTGCGTAGTGGTTCAAGCCATTGGGCTGCCATAGCTTCAGCAAATGGTAACCACATTGAGAAGCTTCATAACATGCACGTGTAAAAGAAAAAAGAGTGTGAGAGTAGTTTGTAATGGACTTTAGTCACAACAAATCTGTTATTTTTCTAGGCTGTCATTCGAACACATGTTCCAAATTCCCCAGTTGTGTGGGAAGACTCAAGCTGGTTTAAATGGACCTAGTAAATTATTACTTCTAGTATAGGAATTCAGGAAAAACTGGTAAAGCACTGTGTATCTTGTGTAATAGTGCATTGCCTTCCTGCTGCTAATGCCTCCATGATATAATTGATTTAGCAGTTGAATCACAACATTAAAAACAAATTATTAAATCTTTAATTATGAGCGCTTCGTTAGAAAATTAATTTCTTAAACTAACAACTTGACTGGGCCTATATCAATTGACATAATTCATTAACCCATCTGAGAATCTCTATTAGTTATGCTTAACTTTCCTGGATGTATGAGGCAGGAAATCTTTCTCAATATAAATAAATTATCAAAATACTATTTATAGTCAGTTAATTAAAGAGCAAATTACTGAAGCAGTATAGACTTCTTACATAGTATAAGGTAGCCCTACTGACACATAGGAAGCAAACCTATCCCATCACCTGATGTTTCTTTGTTCTCAGTTATGTGTAAATCCTTGAGAAATTGTATAATGCCAGATTTCTCTCCTGATCAATCCTGTGCCACCATGAGCACTTCTAAAGGTCTCTGTGCAGGCTTAAATGCTGCCCAGCAACAGCAAATGTCTGTCCTGCTGTTCCAATGGGCTGGCACTACAACATATTTGTCAATCTTCTAAATCTTTTGTTCTCCAGGACATCAAGAGAAGAAGAAACATGACTGTAAATGCTGTAGAAGCCTCGTGCCCAGGATGTGAGATTATCTGGCTGTACTAAAAATTAATTCTGGAAGTTAGTTTTGGAGTAATGAAAAGTGGAATTAGCAAATAAATGCTTTTCATCCTGATTAGAGTAAGTTTGAATTAACTTCTTTGTAGCCGAATGATGAAGCAGAATCTCATTGTGTGAGTACAGTATTCTGTTCATGAACTGAGGATTCCCAAGCAATGGCATTTGAAAAACTCAACCATCAGGTACTTAGCAAATTTTAAATCATATTCCATTGTAGTATTTTTTGTTGCTATTATGCAGGCAAGGTCATGCATTGCATTGTGAATTAAAAGAATATTCAAACTAATTTCCTTTTAAAGTAAAGAACTTAAAATTTAGCTTATCAGGAGACATAAAATATCATCTGTAGGGGGAAAAGCAGCCAAGTATTTGATACATAAAAAACTCTCCCTTTTGTTGATTATTGATTAGAAATAATCAACAAAACTGTGTTTCTCTGTAGAAGCAGATTAAAAATGAGCAACCAAATAACAATGAAATTGAAACTGCATAAGTGAAGACCTGTATTCCCAAGACTCACTGTGTGGAGAATATATGGCTGAAGAGCTTCCAAATGGCTGCATAGTGCCCTGACTTTCAGATGGCTGCCAGGCACTAAACTGCTTGCTAGCAGTTCATGGCAAGTTGAAAGTGGACCTAATGATAAAATATGTGAATATATTTGTTACCACTTCGAAGGACCAGTTTTGTCCTCTACAGAAAGCCTGTGTCCTCAGGGGCATGTACATTAAGGTTTGATTGAAGCTCTCAATATCAAATGAAGGTTGTGGGATAGTAAATGGCAGTCATCGTAGTCCTTGAATGTCTGGGCTGTATCTGTGATATCAAGTAAAGAAAGACCTAGCATTGAGGCTTCAGGGCTTAGCTTGGAGGTAGCATTCAAGAATTTTCAGTGAAAAAATTAATTCTCATCTTTCTTATGCCAATGTAATCACATCTGAGTGAGTTATAGCACCTTATCCCATCAGCTGATGCAAGTCATTATGCACTTGAGATGTTTGCTGAGCACTTATTAAATATGCAGGGAGTGCATGGATATCTCCTGCCACTGAGTGAGTTCTAGGAGGTCTTTCTGTGTTGCTTATGGCCGAGTCAGGATGTGTTGAGTATCTCAGGAGATGCACTCTTTTCTTCCAAAAATTTTGTAGTTGCCAATTTTATGTGATTGTTAAGGCTTGGAAATCTTACCAGAATAAGATAAAGGGCTTTGGCATAATTACTGCTTGTCTCTATTTAATGACCCTGCAGGAGGTAATCTGGTGCAGATGAGAGTGCAGCGCTCTTGTTGCTGCTCCAAAACACAGCTTGGTGCATCACCATGGTCACTCCGGAAGGTGTGACCTCCGGAATATCAGCTCCTGCAGCTGCTGGTCTTGTGCGGAGGGAGTCAAGGAGTTTTCTGGGCTTCCTTACTAGGAAAGTATGTATGTGGATGCTCAAGCTTTTTATAAAAGATTATAAAAGAAACTAGTTATTTGGAAATGTAAGCCTAAACTTTTCAGTACTCAGGAGGGTATTGTGTTAGGTCACCTCTGAGTGACAGCTCACAGCTAATTATGAAGACGACTTCATGACTTAAGAAGGGATACAGAAAAAAGGGCTCTCTGCTGCGGCATGAGCACTACTCTGTACAGGGATAGTGAGGGCCAAAAGACTGAGACCCCTTAACCCCCAGGGGGAAGCCTAACCCTGGAGGCTAAATCCATGAAATTAAATCCTTGTGCTGCTTTGCAGGAATTTCCACTGCTTGTCAAGGGGTTTCCCAAATCTATTATGCATAGCTGATTTGATGTTCTCTCTTCAGACTTGTCCTTCTTATCTCTAGCAGGACTCAAAATGTTACACAAAAAATTCAGAATTACAAGTGCTCTCATGTTAAATGTAAGATAATGTAAAATATGTTATGGAAAAGACGATGCTATCTCTCTACTTTATCATGGTCCTCTCACTGTTCGGTCCAGTTAATCATTGCTCATTGGAAAGACCTTATTTTATGCTGCATTACCGATGTGCTCTAAAGAGACACTGTGCTTTTCAAGTTCACTGAAACGTTCTGCAACTGGCTTTTCAAAACTGGCTTGAATATTCACAGTGCAGCAGCTGGTGCAAGAGGTATTGTCCTTTATAGCTCAAGGTCAATAGATGGGGAAAAGCTTCATGTTTTACAGTTTTTCCCTATGGAAGTTCTGCAGTTGGCCCCAGAGGAGTGGCAGCATTTATGTTTTTCTTCAGTTGAAACGTCAGGGCTGGAATTCTTTGCTATTCCACGCTTTATGTCAAATCTAAATTCAGAGGAGGCAAATTAAAGTTGGCTCACATGTTTTCCTCAGCATCCCTGAGCCTGGACTGGCCAGGCCATGAGTTCCTTCTTCCCATCGGTGCTTTCCCCTACGGATCTGGCAGATGGAGAAGAGTCGGAGCAGTGCCGGCAGCTGAGCCGAGACAGAGAGAGCCCAAGAGGCCAGGCCAGGTCAGGGATCAGTCAGTGATGTGTGTGTGTGCAGTTGGGGCTCACTGGTAGCCCAGCACAGAGTGACCCCGAGGCGCTGCTGTGCCGCTGTCCTGGTGTCCCTTCCTGCCCTTACACACCCCGAGGTGAGACTGATGTTGTTGGGGCTCGGCTGACATTCCCATGCCTCCAGCACTATGGCACTGCATTCATGTGTCCAGAAAACTGAAGGCTGCATGTGGCATTTTAAGGCGTTCTTAGCCAGAAAAGTTAAAGTCCTGTGGTGGGACATGGTTGCAATATGTTTCTCTGGGAAAAGTAGTATTTTATAATGTATAGAAAACAGAATGCAGAGGGAGCCATATGAAATAACCAGTGGCCAGGTGGCTCAGATGATCCCCAGTGAGGGATGAAAGCTAGTGTTTCTGGTCTAAATTGGAGCAGACACCTTGGTCTGGTGTCCAGGAGGAGCAGCTGGCTTATTTTCAAACCTTTCTAGGCAAATGTTTTGTCAAACTTCTGTGGCTGACTTCTTGTTTAACCTAAGTTCATGTTCCAGTGGCACACTCTTGCCCTGTAACATGCCTGATCATCTCTGTACTTCAGGGACACAACAGGTATGACTCGTTCCCTGTGATGCAGCTGGAGTCTCATCAACCATGTTACCAGGAAAACAGTTAAAGATCCAACAGAATTACCTGGAAGTCTCCCAACAAGATAACAATTTTAATCTGTTTGCTTTCATAGTAGTCCATACAGTGACTAAAAATTATCACTCTGGCCCAAAATATTTGGGTTTCGTGACATTAAGCTGAGAAGACTTGGTGTTCTCTAAATCCCAGAACTATTTGATTGAAATGAAGATGTTTCTTTCCAGAGGAGAGTAAACCAAAATCAGGTAGCTAGTGCAGTCCGGAATAGTGTGACTGTGCATTAATGCACTAGCAGAGCACTTGCTTTTTTTCTCTTGTATTTCAGCTTTCCAAAAGGATGGTGAGTGGGAGGCATACATATGCACTTTCCAGTATTTTTATGCGGCCTAGAAAACCTAGACTTACCAAGGAAATCATTGAAGACAACTGCACATAGTCTGGAAATTAAAGGGGACTGTTGTAGCTTCCTCAGAGATCTCTTTTGTTCCAGAAAACCAGTGATTCCCTTGGCATAAGGGCTCTCAACCAATTTAGGTCCTGCTTACATCATACTGGGGACGGAGCGTTGCTGTTTCCACTCCCGTGGAACTCCCCATTCTTCTCCTTAACAATGTCGCCACAATTTGCATGGCACTAGTATTAACCTGTATTGCACCCACAGTTTTTTTCATGTTTTCTAGCTGTGAGAGCTTTGAGTTGCTCAGATGGGACTCTGAAACCTGCACAGGTGTCAAGTCTGAGTGGGTTCAGTACAGGCCCTCAAGTGCTGATACAAAGTGACTGCACAGTGACTGTTACAGCTGTTGTGTATTTTGTTTCTGGGTGAGCAAGACAAACCATATGCAAGTACCTGTCAACAATCACATCTCTCTCTTTTAAAAACTATGAGCATAAAAGGCAACTCCCTCTGTGAACTTCTCACGGATTTTTTTACATATTCTATATAATAAATTATCTGCTTCCTGCTTCAGAACAACAAGAAGTAACTGAGAAATTAAAAGTTATCAAGTAGAGGCCAATCAGTGGCTCTTAGCAGAGAAGTGAGCTTTCTTAATGAAAAACTTTCCAACTAAGAAATAATAATCCTGGTTTTCCTGTAATTTCAGTTGTCTGGGTTGTTTCTACATATTAGTTTTCCAGTGCTGGAAAGCAGGTCTTCGTGGCTGTGACTTAGAGGTTTACAAGCTATCTAATACTTACATAGATACACAAATAAAAGAAATTAATTGCAAATAATTTTCAAGCCATTCACATTAAATGCTTCTCTTCAAGCCAGCCTGAGGCAAAAGGTTTCTGCTGACATTGAGAAGATTTTGCTCAGCCTTGAGCTCTACTGGCTGAAAAGGATTAAAGATCCACTAATTTCTTTCCACTGTTTTCAATCATCAATTAAACTGAAAACAAGGGCTATAAATTATGGTGACCTTTGCAATAACTTATCATTTGTGGGATAGAAATGTGATGCTGTGAAAGCACTGTTAATAATAAAAAATATATTAATAACTCTTGGAAACCACCAAGCAAAGTGCAAATTGCCTTTTGCTTGGTATCAAATTTTCATGTAAGGTACTGTATCATGGAAATTTTCAGTCTTGTTAAAATTCAGGTGACCTAAAAATAGTGCTACCTCTTCACCTCTGTACTTTTTTCATCTCAGCTGACAAATAAGATTCTACCAGATTTAATCAGCATTTTGTAATGACTTCTACAGAAGACAGAGCCTGTTGGTTTTCCCTTGTTGGTCTGTAAAATGTATAGGGAACAATGGGCCAATTTGTTGGACTAAGAAATTGCTAAAAATTTAACAGCCTCAAAAAGCACATTCTGGTGGCACACACATTCTCTATTTGATGGAATTTGCATTTTTATGCCTCTTCAACTAGATTTCTACAAACACTGAAGGAACTGCAGCACCTGTATACATTTTCAGACCGTAGTTCTATAGACCAAAGATGTTCCTTAGTTCATGAGGCAGCTATATCATTGCTGTGCTATTTCACGAGCCTGATTAAAATTTCCCCCCAAAACTGTCCTTTTGGTGAGAATACAGTGAATTCTTCATGGCCCTTGGCTGCTCTTCACCTCAAAGATGCCAGGAAACAACCAGTGAAGATGTGTTTCTTTTGCACTAGTTGCATGTTTGCTAGAAATATGGTGGAGAGTAGGTAGGTACCAATTATCTGTATGGGACATGGAGTTCTCCACATAACAGATCTGTGCTAAACACTGAAGCATGGCCTCGAGGTGCAGAGCTTTGGGTCCTATAGACAATTCCCCATTTTCCTGGTTCCCAAGGACATAATAAGAAAGTTGTTTTTATCATCACTTGAAAGTCTGAGACACCAGATGACACTAAGCTTCTACAGAATCCTTGTTCATCCTTGTATATGCAATAGCTTATACTTCATCTGATTTTGATAGAGGATGATAAACACCCCTCAGACTGGATCTTTTCCCTCGGTTTCACTTCTCAACTAATGGTGGAAGATGGAGTGGAGGTCCTCAGCCCGTACTTCAACCACTGAGTTACTTCTTTGTCAGTGAATTTTTTATAGGATAAAGAACTGTTTCCTCACTGAAGATACCATATTTATCACAGTTCTGCAAAGCTCACTGCTTTTCAGCAGCTCACAGACAAAAGATATAAACAGCATTAAAAGCCTGAATTTTAGTATTCGTTCATCTGTCCTTTGTGTCTTCTTTAATTTGATGCTATCTGACTGCAAAGACAGTTTTGCAGTGCTTCAGCAGTGATGGTGGGCAAACAGGGAGACAGGCAAACATTTCTGACAACTGTCCATCCATGTCAACAGTACAGAGAGAAAACAGCTTTCAAACCCAGCTTCCAACTCCCTGCAAGTTTGACAAGAGGATTCAGAAGGCCCGTTTTCTTTCCTATATTTTAATTCCCGCTGTTGAGATGGCACTTTGCACCATGGACGCCAACTTTGGTGTTTGTATGTCATTCATAGTTCCCAAGGGGAAGCTCACAGGGTGGCTGCATCCAGATGGGCCTGCCAAGTAATCCTGGCTACTCAGCAGGGTGCCACCTTCTGTGAAGTGACAAGGACCTAAAGAGATGAAGAGGGAAAGCAGTGTGAGTCCATCCCAGGAGGTGAAGATGCAAGTCCTTTTCTCTGTTTAAATTGTCCTTGAAGGGAAGGTGCAGGTGAAACTGCACCATGAAGCAGATGTTCAGATCATGGTGTCAGATGAACACTGCCCTTTTTAAGGTCAGTTTTACCTCTTGACACAGCCCAAGGGTGCATGTAGCTGTCAATTGTTTCTTTTGAAAATTTGTTCTGCTTCAGATAGTTGGAGAAATTACTTGTTCTAGCAAAGTCCCAAAATAACAGATGGCTCATATGTCAGGCATCAGCAAATCCTGAAGTTGTAGGCATGACCCCTGTCCTTCTCCTGTTGAAAACCTGCCTGTCGTCAGGATTAGGGTTTCCTGTTACAAGACCAAAAGTGTAAGTTCCACTTGCTTATAACATACTGTTGTTGGACTTTAAAGCTGTCTTCCCGCAAAGTTAATGGAGATTTCGTGTTCTTCATTATGTTTTGGAAAACATTCATGCTGAGAAGTTGTAACTTCCTGAGTGCTCAGTTAATGAGGCTGGGCAAAGCTAAACTGTATTTTCTTTAAGCATTTGAGCCTTCATCATCCATGTAAGTGGAAGTGGTGTAAGTGATTTTGGGTGACAGCAGAATTAAGGGCATATGGCTTGAGGCTGACATCTTGTCAGACTGCTGTGAACCTGTGTTTTGGGTCAGCATGGAGGATGACACTGTATTTTGATTGAAATGAAACAGGTCCTGCGGGTATTAGGATAACTTGTGGTCAAAACCAGGTCAAGGGTTTTTTGTTGTTTTGTTTTTGTAGTTGTCTGCAGCCCTGTAATCATGAGCTTTTTGATGGTTATCAGCATGAAACTACTTAGCAATAGTATTTTTTACCAGTTTTCATTAAGGTTTCATGCTCATCCAGCATTTCTAAAGAAAGCGTTAATGTTTTATGATTGAATATGAGACCAGGAATACTCAAGAAAGAACAACCTTTAAAAACTGGTAGGAGTCAAGTGGAGATTATACCTTGTGTTTATATAGCATCTTCTAACCAGGGTGTTCCATGAGTTGGGGAATTTTTTGAGCTGTTCTCTTTGCCACTGCGTCTTCATCATGAGTCACTCCAGCTGGTTATCAGTGCTTAGCCCTGCTGCACAGTAATTAAAGCCAGGGACTGGAGCCGGGCTTCCCCTGCTGGGGACGCTTCCCAGCTTTCTAGCCAAGGAGCAGGGTAACTGTGAAATATGCTGACAAAGCAGACTGGAGACAAGGTAGACTAATAGGGGTCAATGCTATTGCTGATGGCTGAAAGAGGCACAAAAAATTTTATATCGCTTGTGGAGCTGTTGGCATTGCTTCTTTCTATACAGATTTTTCTCACGTAATCCCGTGCTCTGACATGCTGGCTTGATGTATCATCTCAATAATGTGGGAAGTCTGGGGAAATTCAGTGAAATGGCTATATTTCAGTACAGCGTCTGTCAAGGGAAGGATGTCAGTCACTCACAGGCTGGAAAAAGCAAACAATGTCTTATCTCTGTGTGAGACTGAAATTCTTAATGTCCCTGTGTGCAGACCTGTGCCACCATTTTCAGGCAGTTTACTCCCTTGAGCAGCCACATATTTAACCTGTGTTGAGTGCAAGTGTAAATCTTGATGTATTTCACAGTGGAGAACCCTTTCCAGCAGAAAGGAAGAGATGAGGTGAAACAATAACAGAAACTTCAGTTACTGCCTGAGATCTGCTGTACTGATGAAGCAATTAAAATGATGCCATTTAACAGTTTATACACTTGAAAGGAATGAGTTCAGGAGATTGCTATGGCTATGAAGAAAGATTTAAAACCAGTCATTTAAATGTTTTGATTTTTGGGTCTGCTGAAGCACTAGTTTGTGAGATGACCACTCTTCTGCAAGTGAAACAAATCACTTTTCACTTAGAAGAGATCTCAGGAATGTCTCAGTGAACTGATTAGTCATCGTTATCTGACATAAGAAATATTTCTCGTTGTAGCAGTAATGGTGATTTGGAGTCATACTGATTCCTAGTGGAGATAACAAAAAAATTTTGAGGTAGACCAGCATCCAAATTAAGGATATTATATTATTCTTATTATTCTTTGCATGACTCATATCAAACCTATCATTTTCAGCTAATCTAAGCAAATACATTAAGAATGAATTTTAAGTAAGGTTGCTTTCCTTTTTGTGATGGTCTCATCCTGGCATAGTCAGAGCACATTGACACAGCTGTGTGAGAAGGCAGCAATGGTAGCACTGGTTTGGGTCTATTCCATCACTGGTAGCATCTGTTTGATGATTTGCTAAAGGATTTCAACTGTCGGAGCTGTCAATCTGACACCTTTGATGAGCGCTAAAATAAATCTGTTCTACCAGGAACTGTTCATTTTTTCCCCTGCTTTTGATTTGCTTGACTCCTTGTGTCCTTGCCGATAACTACTAGCAAGGCTAATGCATTATAAACTCTGAAAAGTGAAGCAAGAGGCTGTCATTTTTTTGCACAACAGATGTTCCTGATCAGGAATCAAACAAAGGATCTCATCACTCTTCCTCTGAGCAATTTAATTTGTCTGTTCCATGGCACACCAGCCACCTCCTATCTAGTGACTGATGTGCCCAAGTCCTACTTCATTTCAGGAGCTGTTCCTTTAATCTTACATAATTATTAAGTTTTTTTTCTGTGCCAGGGCAAAGAGAGTGGAAAAAGGGAAATTGCTTCATTGCCTACGTTGTCACCAATGATGCATCATAATGAAAAATAGCAAAGGCCTATTTCAAAAATAGGAAAGCTAAGTATTACATTTTAAGAGAACTAGAAAGTACTCTGTGAGCACTTTTTAAAAAGAAATAGCAATATAGATTTAATGATGTTTCTTTAGAAGTTTTAAGACTCAGAGGTAGGAATAAACAGTGTATAACCCATCAGATTCTTGTGATGCACCTTAGCAGGATGAAAAAATTTATATACTTTTAAGAAAAGCTGTTGCTGTGGATCCAGTTCTCCACTCCTTAATCATGCAAATTGTCTGAAATGAGTAATTACTGGCACTGTTACTCTCTTTTCCATTTAGTTTGATTATACTGTGTCACTCTGTTGCTGTTTTGTAGTGATGGATGGGTACAGCTGGAGGTGTAAATTCTGTAGTTATTCCGTAGTTTATTTCCCAGTTATTCTGGCAAAGACTTGCTGGAAGGGAGAGGCAAGGGAAGGTGGCTTTATCTTGTGTTTGTGGTCAGCCCAGCACAGAAACAGCAGCTGCTGCTGACAGTACCAACAGGACTGTCCGTGGCCACACTCCCAGCTGTCAGCCCTGATAAATGAGCAAAGTGTATTTGAGGAGCTCATGGTTGTCCGTCACTGATGGAAGGAGAAGCCACTCATGTGACCTCTTTTCGATTTGACAGGTTGACAGGACAGAAGTGATTCGAACCTGTATAAATCCTGTCTTCTCCAAGCTGTTCACGGTAGACTTCTATTTTGAAGAGGTGCAGCGATTGCGGTTTGAAGTCCATGACATTAGCAGCAATCACAATGGGCTGAAGGAGGCGGATTTCCTCGGTGGCATGGAGTGCACTCTTGGACAAGTAAGTGTCACTGCCATTTCCCCCCCCTTGTTGCTGTTTTTTTGTATATATGTGAAGTATGTTGCTTTGTTGAATGACTGATGGGTGAGATTTGTCATCCATGACAAAATTCTTAATTGGTGTTTGAACAGGATAATTGACAACTTCTGCTGGTTTGTTTTACTACTGTAGTACAGCTTCAAGTTAGCCAGTGCTTATAGGAAATGGAGCATCAGTGATTGGCCTTGGACAGTGAAAGCCCATGCTCATTAGACCAGTGTTGGAAAATAGACTGATTTTGGAGAAAGTTATTGTTCCTAACATTATACAGGATTTAATGCAAGTTCCAAGTCCAAGAAACACTTAAAAATATACTTTATCCACATAGGGTAATGCCTGGTGATGTGGCAAATAGAGAGATAGGGTTGGATTCATCTCCCTGACTCTCAGTTATCCAAAAGTTAGGTGTCTAGACTAACTTACTCTTCTGATTTCCGTCTTTAGTTCAGTGGAGAGAAACAGACAGTTCCAACCATTGATTCATTCTGAGACACCTATCATAGAGTAGGATAAATCATCTTCAGGAGGTAGATGTCTTTCCTCGCCAGTTTTCAAGAGAGTCTAGACAGCTGGCTTAGGGGAGATACTTAACTTTTTGGATTACTAAACTTAAAGGTGATGAGTCCTACCCACCAGATCAATATCTAGAGGCCATCAGAGCCAGCTCTGTAGTGCATTCCCATACTGCTGACTGGTAGCACACTACAGGGTCCCAGGTATCACAGTTTATTTCAGACTGGCAAAGTTTTTGTCATGCACGGTTTCACAACACAGATTTCTGCTTTGTCCATAATGGCAATGCCAAGTTTCACTGAGCTGAATATAAATTCGCTCTCCATGCTGTGGTAACTTGTGTTCCAAGAGCAGGAAGTGCTTTTGTTTAGATTATCCTTTGCAGTGCTTCCACATAAGTTTGTATTCTGAACATGATAGCTTGTCATGGGAGATTTTGCAATGCTTTTGTTTCCTGTTTTCTCACCTTTTGTGGCTCCTCCCTCAGCCCCACCACACATGAATCACTTTGATTTTCTTCCCAAAGCTATTGGGCCAAACATGCTGGATGAGGAAAAGTCTGCTCAGCAAGAGAAATAATATGAAATAGATGCATTTACTAAATAGGAAGCTCAAAATAAAGGTGCTGGTCTTTAGGATATTTACGGTGCACTATAGTCTGTTCCTTTTGACAGAATTCTTGTGGTCTTAATCAATGAAAATAAGCTATCCTATAGCACCAAGGGGAATGGGAAACAAAACAAAATGATATTATAATGTTCTTCTCACGTAATTGGCTTGAAAAAGAAGGGGAGAAAAATGTCACTTCTGCTGCCTGTAGCATAAATGTCTTTATAATGGTTTGATCTCTATAAATAGAGCACAGCTGGGTTGGTTGCAGTGTGATTTTAAAATAACAGTGTGAATTCTGTTCACAGTAATGTAGCCTGAAGGACTCTGATCTCATATTTAGACTTTTTTTGTGATGTTCCCTCCACGCCTTTAGTTTTTTACCTTTTTACAATTTAAAACTGATTTAAAACCCCGCAAAATCACAGCACTGGAATTGTCATCCAGGTAAAGCCTTTGTGAGGAGTCCAGCACTGAAAATCCTGCAGCACAGGCTGTAAATATGGAGCTTACAGTCTTGCTTAGCTGTATGTTGTAATTACAGCATTTTTTAAATGATGATAATAGACCCATGGCTTTTCTTGAGATGATTTTGACATGAGTTTGTTTTTCTACATTACTTTAATGCCTGAATAAACAAAAATTTTGTGTAAGAGTGTGTGCCTGCTTCCCAATTCACTTTCCCATTGCAAGTAGGTCTTATCTGAGACATCCAGGAAGGCTGTAGATTTTTAGGCAAAGTCTGAAAGACTGATTCCCTTCCTACCTCCCCATCCCCATAAACGTGCCAACTTCTATTGCTCTCTTCTAGGTAATAGTTGATCTCTAAGAGATCACTGCTACCTGTACCTGTTTGCAGATCATCACTTAGATGTGTGGTAAACCTGCATGTTTACCTAAATCATGTAATACTTCTATCGAAACCAAAATTAGTAGGACTAATAAATACTAGGAAAGATAATAGCACTGTTACACAGTAAGCTCACAGAGAAAAGTGAATTTTTTTCTTTATTCTGATCTCAGTCTTACATGTAGCCTACCCAATAGGTATAAGTTTGTCAGAAAGTTGGGGTCTTGGATGCAAATGATGAAAAAATGCATTCATTTGGAAGGTGTCAGTAAAGTCCTTCCAAATGCTCTAATAAATCTGTGTTCCAGGAGAGTGATAAGGGCGGTGACTTATAGGCTATTAGATCCTGAGCTATACACTGTCTAGAGACATCCCACTGGATTTTCAGTAAGATTTATTTATACTGCTCTTGCCAGGACAACGAAATTCTGTGCCTGTACTGGTAAATACTGTGGTTAGCAGCGTCCTGGCATGCAGTTAGTCATACCTGGATGTGAAGAGCAGACTCATCAATAGGAATTTCTTTTGCCACAGTATTTAAACAGTAGAACGAATGGTTGTGGAGTGTAATTACATAAATGTCAGCATGCTAAATAGAGACATTTCCTCAAAGTGATTTGTTTTGTCCATCACACTCAAAAGTTGCCCTTTGAAACAGAACAACAGCAGATTATCTCTTGAAGGGTTTGACAGGAGGAGGCTTAGTGTTAGGTGTTTAGGGGGGATTTTTTTGTGTGTGTTTTTAAGTACTAAAATTTTGTTCCTTCTACTGATAAAGGCTCTTTCTACATTCCAGTTTTGCAGCTTCTTGAGTGTCCTGATAATGTGCAGATTGGCAGAATGTTAACAAATATGTTCTCTACAGTTGGAATGATAGCCAGATCAAACAAGCCCTAAAATTTTGGAGAAGGTAGTAAAGTTGAAAGTGCAAACAAATTTATCTCAGTTAGCAGCATAATCTTAAAATATCGTCTGCAATTACTCACAGTTTATAAAATGGAGTTTATTAAGAAACTTTACATTGAGAGAATGTACCATACCCCAAGCAAATTAAATTGTTTGTGTTGTATTCTTTAAATAAAGTGACATTGTTAAATGGTAGGTTTAAGGTGAATAACTAAAAACTATAACTTTTTAAAATATGCTATTATTTTTCATTTTGCATTTAATTTCTAAGTAAATGCATAAAACTAATATCTAATAATACCAGAGTGTAACAATTAAGTTGTACAGTCATGTGGTAGCTAGTTAAGCACAGAAACGGAGCATGTTTTGCTTGTAACCTCACAAAGATTATTCTTAAGTGGGAGCATATTTGTGAAATTAGATTCATAGAATCCCAACAGGGTTTAGTTGGAAGGGTCCTTGAAAACCATCTAATTCCAACTCCCATGCCATGGGCGGGGGCACCTTCCACTTGACCAGGTTGCTCCAAGCCTCATCCAGCCTGGCGTTGAACACTTCCAGCAATGGGGCATCCACAACTTCTCTGGGCAACCTATTTGGTGCCTCACCACCCTCATAGCGAAATTAGTTCCTAATATCTAGTCTAAAACTACCCTCTTTCAGTTTAAAGCCATCACCCCTTGTATTGTCACTCCTTGCCCTTGTAAAAAGTCCCTTTCCATCTCTCTTGTAGCCCCCTTTAGGTACTAGAAGGTGCTCTGAGGTCATCCCAGAACCTTCGCTTCCCCAGACTGAACAACCCCAACTCACTCAGCCTGTCTCCACAAGGAGAGGTGTTCCGCCCATCTGACCACCTCTTCATGGCCTTCCTCTGGAGACCCAAAACTGGATGCATTGCTCTGGATGGTGTCTGTGGAGCAAATCCTTAGTGGGGTTTACTTGAAGTACCACACAAGGAAGTGGTATAGACTTTTGGGAATGTGTGCTCTTTCTGTTCGTATCATAAAGTAATTTAAGTGAGGAGGTGTCCTTGGAGTCTCTAGTCCAATCTGCTGCTCAGAACAGATTGGAGCAGATTGCTCAGGGGCTTGTCTGGTCCAGTCTTGAATGTCTCCAAGGATGGAGTTATCACAGCCTCTCTGGCCTTTGTCCCAGTGTTTGGCACCCTCACAACAGTGATGGCTTCCTGTGCATAAGCAGAGGCACAATGAACCCTCACTCCTATATCATGTGGAAACATGTGCAAATACTTTTAGTAGCCTTGAAGTGGCCAAAGAAAGCCTGAATTTGCAAAGTAAAAATAACCAGAGCAGAGATAACTTAGTTTTAGCTGGTCTTGCTTAGGGAGGAAGGCAGTAATTTCAGCCTTCTTGAGCTGCCGCTGTAGATGGCAGCTCTCATTGTTTGTAGTAGGAGTGTTGGGGTAGAGCAGTGGTTTGGCATTGTGCTTTCTGCTTCAACAGAAATGGCTTGGGATGCTCCATCAGGCTGTGCATCTGCCCACTAATCTTCTAAATCTTTGATTCATTCTAAATAGTTGCTGTTCTTTGCATAGGCACTGGCAAGAGGAGGCATCCGTACAGCTTTGTAGTGATAAACAGTGAAATCACAACCAGCAATATTTTAATTGGGGCATCACTCTGTAAAGGTGACCTCTAGCTTTCCTACAGGTGCTTTAGATGCTATGAATCAGTTCATGCCTGGTCATGGTTTTACAGATGTTGTCTGTAACTATGGAGAGTAGTTTCTTCCCTTTCTCTTTCCTCTTTGTTTTATTCTTTCCTCTTCCCTGTTCCTAGGAAAAGTGTTCAGGCACTCCACTCACCCAGACTAATCACTTCCAGCTGAATCCCCACCTAATCACTGAGGTTTTTGTACTTCTGTTGCCTTTTGGTTGCTCACAAAATCTGTGATTGTTTGTTTTGAGCATCAGGAGATAGATTGATTTTTATTTAATGGGTCGGTATTTTATGTACATGAAAAAAAAACAGTGGGGAAAAATATTAGATGGAAAAGCACAGTCAGAAATTTAACACTCTGATTCTTGTGGTATTCAACTAGGGTAGTGTGGTGGTTTGACCTTGGCTGGGGTGCATGGTACGGAATATCCCTCTGGTTAATTTGGGTGAGCTGGCCTCCCAGAATCTTGCCCACCCCCAGTCTCTTGATGGAGGGGGGAAATGTTGAGAGACAGCACTGCTGCTGTGCCAGCCCTGCTCAGCAGTAGCCAAACCTTGGTGTGTTATCAACACCTTTCCAGCTACCAATGCACAGCCCAGACCTATGAGGGCTGCTGTGGGAAAATGAACCCAATAGAGATGGCAAAACCCCAAACCCAGGTCCTATTCTGTTTATATGTTAATACCTTCATATGTCATGAGCTTCTAAAGCTCTCTTATTGGAATCATTTAGATTTATAGTCCATAAATTTTGTAGAACATTGAAACTGCATCATTTAGTACAGTAAGGGCTCAAACTTTCTAATAACCAAAGTTAATTTCTTAACCATACAGGATTTAAATATCAGGTAGGTGGCTTAGAAAGACTTTTTTCCTCTAAAGTTTCACCCAGAAATTTTAGTGTGTTCTTTAAGAGCTTACAAAAACTATTTTGATGAATAACCATTTTCTGATGAGAACTAAACAAACTCACATTGCCAAGACATTCTTAATTACTGCTCAGCTGTGCATGCAACATCATTAAATTATGTGAACTAATAAAGTTTTTATTTCTTTAATGCTGTGAACCACCCCAGCTCTATAAGTTGGGTTATTCTCTGTGACATATTTTGTGGGAATAGCCTTTGTGACTTTTCTTCCATTACTTACCATGGCTGGTCTCTGCTATTTTCAAATTTGGGATTCCATTCCTTGTTTAGTTTCTTTTTGTTTACAGAAGTGTTAAAATATTGTTACTCTCTTATTTGCTCAACCAGTAGCAGGAGAAAACTGCAGAGATACAAATCTTTTCCTGTCAAGAAAATTTCCAAGTATTATTCTGAGATTTGATATTACCCATACACACACTTTGTGTACAAATTGGATTGAAAATATTCCTTCTCAGTAATGAGTATAATTGTTTCTCATGTGCTTTTAATAATATATATCATTAGCAGATTATGCACTTGAAAAAGCTGACTGATTATTAGTTCAATTTCAGCCATTACAAATCCCCTTGCTCTTGAATTAGAGAAAGGCTAAAAGAGTCATGATTGCACCTGAATTAATTAATCTGAAACAGTTTGCAGGAGAATATTTGTTTAATAGACTTTTGACTGCTCCGGTGCTGCAAAAGACATAGGATGAGTTTTTTCAAGGTATTTGAATTCCTAAATCTCATTAGATGTCTGTGTGCCTCCTTAGGTATCTAGGTATCTTTAAATACTTGGCCTTTGAACTCCTCCAAATGAAGTTTCTCAATTCATTAGTGGGATGAATAATGGACTTTATTAGATGTGAATGTCATTTTCTACCAGCGCTGACTCAGAGCAGAAGCAAATAATGAATGCAGCACTCTCCCTAACTTTGCCTAACCCTTTCAGCACCTCAGTTATCCCCAGGACGCTCTTGGTTTGCCATTGCAGCATGATCTCTGAAGCTGTAAGATTTTCTGTTCTAGATGAATCGTGCCATAGTTAATGGAATTTCTGGTACAGTTTGTACTGCTTTGTTTTCACATACTTTATCTTTTAGTATGAATTACTGTAGCAGTCTTTAGAAAAGTAATTTAAAATTTAGTTTGCTATTATAATGAGATATTATTATGACTAATTCTAAAAGGGCTGCTATTCTACACACTAATTAAATTCAAAGACCTTTTAAGATATTGATAAGATATTTCCTGTAATAACATTATTCCTCTTGTGATAGACATATCTTTTTTCCTCAGTGTTCTGTTTTGAATGACTGTTTTCAGACACAGGTCGTTAACAAAGGGAGAGGTATAATTCAGCTGTAAATAGACTTTGAGCTGAACAATACTATAGCAAACAAAAGAAATCTTGAAGAATGGTAGGTATGGTACAGAAAGAATCATATGTATAGAGAGGATGATTATAGCACTAAAACTGGGCTCTACCAAGGAGAAAGAATTCTGTGAGCAGTTAGAATGAAACTTTCTTCACTGCAGACCTATACATCTGAACTTCTTCTCTTGAAGTGATTTCTCAGTATCTGTGGCGCATTCCCCAAACCTTTCTTTCCATGAGAGTGGAGTACGGTCACCGGCATTTACATAACGTCTGGTCTCTCTCCATGTTGAAATGTAGTGTGCTTCGTGCATCTGCAACTATGTGCTACCATTCATGAAAACTATTTGGTGGGTTCAAAAACAGCTGGGGGATAGACAGCAAGATAAACACAAGCAAATCAGAGTTGTATAAATCTTGCTTTGTCACAAACCAGGCTAAAGATGAATGCGTGAAGAAGGAGAGAAAGTATTTACACTGTGAGGCAGAGCTACTTCTGCTACCTGTGCTTAAACTGGTCTTTCATTTTTCACCTATGCAGGTGAAATGTCGTTAAGGTCTGACATTATATTTGTGGGTGTTTAGAGGCTTACAGTATCTGACTTGAATGGATTATAGTAAGAGTGCACTAATATTTTAATTTACAAGCTTCAGAATACATTTTACAAATGTTAAATCTCCAATCATTTGTCTAGTCACTCTGGTTGCATCATTCCACTTACAGCAGTATCATGAAAGTATTGCTGTCCTTCATTTGGAAGAGTTTGTAACAGTGAAAAAGGTGCTTTAAGGGTTGTAATTTTATGCTAGAAGGGAAGAGCTTAAGAGAGCATGTAGCATAACTGGCAAATACTTTTGATACGTTTTGATATGGTTATGTCCCACATTTTATGTACCACAGAATCCTCTTGCTATGCATCGAGGATTAAAAGGATTTTGTGAATATAGTCAAGTCATTTTAATTGTGTATGTCAAAATCCCCACCCAAACTTGGCAAGATAGCAGTTGCTTTACCTATAAAACTGTTATTGTCTCAACCCATGAGTTTTTATCACTTTTATTCCTCTCATTCTCTCCTTTATCTCACTGGGGTGGAGTAAAGCAGTGACTGCCTGGGGCTTGGCTGCTGGCTGGCGTTAAACCATGACATAAGGGTTGGTGAGAGACTTGACACATGTTTTTTTGAAAGAGTACAATTGCTACTTTTCTTTCCTTGATATATCAACATGGTTCTAGGGGATGCTGTTAGAAGAACACTCTCCTTCTATACGTACCGCTGCTGTTTGGTGGGAGATTGCTTCTCCAGACTCCAAGTATGTTTGCCACCAAGGGCTCTGCACTTAAATGTATTTGATCATGAAGATTCAGTCTGTGTAAAAGGTGTTTGGATCAAGGGAAAAATGCTACTAAACTGTGACTAGGTGCTCTTTGCAGTCCTGAAAAGAGTTAGGTTGGCTAGAAGAAAGTTGAGCAACTATGGAAGTCCATGTAACAGGAATAACACATCTGGGAGAAGAATTAACACAGATGTGCTAGGAGATAAAAGTTAGTTCTCTGGCTGTCCCAGTTAGCAAGGAAGAGATACAAAGACTTCCTCAAGTTGTGTACTGTTGTGAGTTGTGCTCAATCTGTCTGTGTAAACAACTAAATTTGGGGTTCCTGTAAGAAAGTCCAATGTGCAGAAGAGGACAGTCCAAATAAAGAATTTGAGACACTTGACCTCTGGCTCAGGGTGGCACCTTGCAAAGCTGAATCAATGCTGTTGAAATAACTTGGTTAAAAAAGCCATATTGAACTCTTGTTGTCTGCTTGATTTATGAGTATTTGCAATTCTGTATGGTATTTTTGAAAGTTATCCCTATATTTGGTTAAGAAAGGACCACCTAGAGAAAGACATTTTAAAAGTTTCTTAAACAAGCCAGGTAAAACAAGTCATTATATTTCACAGCTCATCTTGCACAGTGCTGATTAGTCACGACTCAGGCATAGGAGATCAAACCTTCATCAGAGTCCTTGTCTCTGAGTGACTGCTGAGCAATTCTCAGTACACAGCTGGTGTCAGCGTCTTGGTGCGTTTATCTAGAGTCTTGCATCTGTTCATACTTTTAAAATAATGAAAAAAAGAGTGCAAAGCCTCTTTTAGATATTTTAAATTGGAAATATGGTCAAATGGAGATGTGAATCCAGATTTCTCTACAGTAATATTGAGCATCTGTCCTTAACCTATAAGGGCTTGTATGTAATAAGGAAAATTAAGATCATCTCCAAGGGAATTTTTCACTCCCAACTTACCACAGGGCTGACATCCCTTATCACTGCAGACCAGAAATCTAGTTGAGATGATGTTCTGTTGAGATGATTGTATATCTGATAAATAGGAATAACTTCATGTCCATATCCTTCCTCTCAGAAATGGAGCAGTGGCTTTTACATTCTGTTCTTATTTCCACCTCGTGCAAACATATTCAGTATCACATTTTACTGGACGTGTGGTGCTCGTAGGCCAGAGCTGGGTAGTAGTTTGTATGTAGCTGAAAACGAACTTCACTTCTCTTAGTCTCACCTCTTAAATCTCTGAGGTCTAGTCTTTGTACGAGCCCCACACTGAGCACTAAAAAGCACTGGTGTTGTTTAACCCCAGTTGGTAACTAAGCACCATGCAGCTGCTTGCTTACACCTCCCTTGCCCCATCCCTGCCGCAGTGGGGAGGAGAATCAGAAAGAAAAGGCAGACTTCATGGGTTGAGATAAAACAGTTTAATAGTTAAAATAAATTTTTATTATTATTATAACAATACCTGTAACAAAAAGGAGAGAGAGAGATAAAAGTAAAACCCAAGAGAAAGAAGTGATACATAGTACAATCACTTACCACCTGCTGGCAGATGCCCAGCCCATCCCTTAGCAGCAAGCTAAGGAGAGAGCAGCAGCTCTCAGCCAACTCTCCCCAGTTTATATACTGAACATGGCAGTCTATGGTATGAAATATCCCTTTGGCTAGTTCAGGCCAGCCATCCTGGCTATCTTCCCTCCTGGTTTTTTGTGCACCTCCTCTCTGGCAAAGCATGGGAAACCGAAAAGTCCTTGATACAGAGTAAGCACTACTTAGCAACAACCAAAACATCGGTGTGCTATCAACATTATTCTCATACTAAATCCGAAACACAGCCTGTACCAGCTACAAAGAAGAAAATTATTCCAGCCTTAACAAGGACCATTTTCTACATCCATTTGTTCACTGGTCACTAGGTCATGTTTCTAATAAAATGTTCACGAAAATACATGTTCTGGAAATGTAATGAGGTATACTAGGGCTGAACTCAGTTCTACTATTCATGTTTTAGAAGGAAGAGAGACATTTACTTTCTGCACTTCCTCACATCAGTTTTGGATGAACTCCTTTTTTTCTCTGAAGCAGAAGTTTTAAATTGCAAGGTTTTGAAGTCAGGGTCAAGACGAAGACTCCTGACAAATGAAAGACCTATAGTCAATTACCTTCTTCTAAGACATGTTGCCAGCTCAGCTGTCTCTGTAACTCTGAACTAAGACTAATGCTTGCTAGTCCCTCAAGTTATCATTGTTTAGGACTTGCTGTCTGACAATCAGGTCAGCAAATGCTTTGTATAATAGTGTTCAGAAGAAGATTTGCATTGAGACATTAACAAAAATAAGATAGCTAATTGATGGCAGCTTCCACAGAAGTGGTTCTTTTAACCAGTGAGACCTATTTTGTACAGTGCATGAACAAAAAAGTCAATTTACTGCTATGGAAAATAGACTCCTTTACAGTTATTGCAATTACAATTACAATTTGAGGCAACGATGTTGGCACATTGTTGCCAGATGGAGGATTGGTTTTAGTGGCCACTTAATTAACAACTGGTAAACACTTGCACCCAATACATATATTTACATATGCAGAGTGCTCACTGTGTCAGAACTTTCTAGAGGCTTCTGGCTTAGAGAGTGAGTGTTATTAATGCAGTCTACTAATGAGAATATCAGAATAAATTATCCTCTCTGGAACTGCGAGCCGTCTATCTGCCACCTGCACAGGAGCTCCCAAGCTGTGCAACGCCTCATGAAAGCTGTGACCCTTTGGAAAGCAGCAAAGGGAGCTGGAAAAGTTTGGGTAGCTCAGGGGGAGAAGTCCTGCTGTCTCTGAAGGAGGCTACTGAAAGATGGGCTCCCACCCAAGTTCTATCTCATACCATGGCGATCTGTAAGATGTCTGAAAAGGTTTCTAGTAGACAATACCCACAGCTTTCAGTGGAAAAGTTTAATGTATTTTACAAAGTTGCCTGTGCATCTTGGGGAAGGAGGAGAGCCCATGGAGATAAATGGACCCTGCTCCTCAGCTGCCATAATTCATTGTCTGGCTGGTACAGAACGCATAGTTTAATTATGTATTAAGAATAATCTGTCATATTTCTGTATTACCTCCTATCTGAGAATCTCAAACAAAATTTTTTAAATTGCACCTCACAGTTCACAGGAGTGCAATGATTTGTACTTGAACCTCTTTAGATGGCAAGAAAATAGATGTAGGGATGACTTAAAAGGTCACAGCAAACAGTATTTCCAAGATTCTGGGAAGAAAAAGAACTGCTAAATCCTAGCAATACTGTCATCTTACTTGTAGTCCTGTCTGTTGTTGCCACTGAGTTGAAACTAGAGTTGAAATCCAAAAGTTAGTTTGGAAAATTGAGTGAGATATTGGCAACAGATGGCATTATGGAAGGCAGTCCAAAAAAGGAGTGTTAAATTATTCATTTAAGTAATAACCAGCTGAAAAAAAATGCAGCTGGCAATCTGAAATGGTCCTATTATGAACATTAGTTAACAGTATCATGTTGTTCTTAAGATAAGGTAAATGTAATTCTGGAGTGTATCAGCCTTGCAATGAGAAGCTCTTCTTGCTTCTCATGGGAAGGACCAGTGCTATTATGCCCAATTTTGAGCATTATTCTAAGAGTGTTTATGGGCCAGTCCATGAAGGCTCAGAGAGCAGAGAGAATGGTTTGAGGGCTAGGAAATTTGGTCAAGAAGGAAAGATAGGACAAACTCAGGTTATGTAGTAAAGAAGATTGTGGGGAGTTGGTAATAGTCTTCAGATATAAAGATTGCCTGAAAAAAAGGGGAAAAGATTGTTTTATTCATGGTGCATTGGATAGAAATAATGGACTTAAACTGCAGAGAATCAGATTAGGTATTAGGAAAATATATTTACGTTAGGATAATGAATACAGTAATAAATTTCCAGAGGTAAGTGTTTCCCTCTGCCTCTGGATGTCTTTAAGAACTGATTAGACACACCCCTGTCAGGTATGGCTGCAATAGGAGCAAGAAGCTGGTCACAGTGATTCCAGATATGCTATCCTGTCGTATGGTGGTTCTCCCATCTCACATTTAAAGCCTGTTTAAAACTTGGTTCTGTCTTGCTGCTTCTCTTACAACTGTAACTGAGGATAATCTGAGGTGCAGCTTTTGCTTTTCTGTTCAATTCAGCAAATTGAGGGGCAAAACATGTTTCTCCACGCTGATATTAGGTTAAAATGTGCATCCTGTTCACTCCTGTCTCACAGCACCTTTTTTGCTTGGCTGCAACTTTGCATTACTCACACTCCTCCAGCTCTGGCCATTACCTACTGATGTGGTTTATTGCTGAGATATGTTTGATGCCCAGAACTCTCATGAAGGGCTTGGAACTCTCCTCATCACTTTATGGTAGCCTTTCTTTTACAACTAATATTTTGGCATATTTTGCCAAAGATGTCTATTTGTGGATCATTTAGATCAGCCGTCTGGATGAAGTTGTCCAAGTACTGTTGGATGTGGAAAGGTGGAAAGGACTACTTCTAGTAGACAAGCCACATTCAAGAGGTTAGGGTTTTCCTTAGGACACAATCTTTTGCTCAGTATCTGCACAGCTCAGTCCTACTACGATTTTGTCAGATTACAAATAATACTATGATTTCTAAGCAGTGTTTTGAGTTACCTTTACATCTGCCTGCATTTTGAAATTTTCCAATTAAAAAATAAATAAATTAATATAGCATTAACTTTACGTGTGACTAATACACTGGGACATCACTGTAGCTTAGCAGTTCTGCATTACTGTAAGGTTTCTTCCTTTTCTAATATTTTTACTGATCTGGTTTTAAATGTTTCAAAATCATAAGGAAATGCTAGTTGATATGGCAAATAATATCTTTTTTCAGTGTCCCTCTGATGCCATTAATTTGCAGTATGTTTATAATTTGGCTAATGACCAAGTTCATTTGTAATGCTGAGTTCTAGGGGAGGTCTGGTACTTGGTAAGCAAAGGAGACAATTTTGGAACTGAAATACAGGGCAGCTTGCTTGCTTCTTCCCTGACTTTAGACTTGCTGATATTTTGAAATAAAATAAATGCCTTCTCATTTTAAATGGACTTCAGTTTCCTATAAAAATAAATGAGTTGAGTTTTGGAGGTATCGCTGATAGATTTGCTGTGTGCAGCTCCCTTACTGTCTTTTAAGTCCATTTAAACCTTACTTCTGTCCTCCGTCACCATCTTTGCAATACTTGAAGAAAAGCTATGTGTTTCTCACTATTCTGTTCGATGCAGTGAATTGTGTTCTCCCCATTCTGCTTCACCCCAGCTGCTTGTTTTGTCCTCCCATTGCATCCTGTGCAGGCTTCTTGAGGGACCTTTCTTGTTGGTTGTGGTCTTACTATATTAACTCAGATCATGGATTGAGAAAGTACCTTGATATGAAAGGGGAAAAGGAAAAAAAGCAACATAAGACTGAAATCACAATAAACTATGTATTTACTACACATTCTACTTATTTTTCTCTTTGTTTTTATTTTTGTGCAGATTGTTTCTCAGAGGAAGCTCTCCAAGTCCTTACTCAAACACGGCAATACAGCAGGAAAGTCATCTATAACAGTAAGTCAGTCTTAAATATGCTTTTCTTTTCCAACTATTTAGAAATATCTAAAATGACTAATTCTCTCTAAAAGCATGCTGCTAAGCCACCAGAACAACCCTTGATTGAGAAATGTATTTAAATTGTTTATTTGACGACTTGCACTGTTTCTGACAAACGCTTGTTTTAAGGAAATGGCAACAAATAATGTAGGATTTGTACAAAAGCCACAATACGTTTACTACTACTGCTTTTAAGGTACTTAGATGACAGCAAGTAACTTCTGCTGCTTAAACACTTTTAATTGAAGGAATAGAACCTCCAGAAATTCATTTTTACCTGCTTTGACACATGAAGGAGCCTCATCTTTCTTGTCCCTTGGGCTTTTTTCAGTTTTTTAGGAAAAAAGAAGGGGGAAAAAGAAGTTTGATGAGATTAGTTTTAGATGTGTTGTAATGCAACTAAAGAGTGGATTGTTATAGCCCCATGTGTATCCTGAAATCTGAAAATCAATGTATTACCTCTCTTTCATCTTTCTCTGTGCTGGCTTGCTTGGGAGATCAATCTTGTCTACACTGAATCTGGCATGCTTGTGACATTTGCAGCTCTGCATTAAGATGAAGGCTATAATAAATATTCTGCTTTGGGGATCTCTGCTCTGTTGCATCATGGGATTGAGAAGGATTTTTTTCCTTAATGTGCAATTTGCCAGACGGGTTTCTTCTGGCTTGACTGTTTGGATTTTTTTTCTGCCTTCAGCCACAAAAGAGACAGCATACTATGAGATACTTCTGAGAGCCCAGGGAGTTTGATTTCTTAGATGTCTTCCTTGCTGCTTGGCTGGGAATTGATTTGCTTAAATGCATAAACTTGGTTTTGGTCTGGGGTTAAAAAGGAGCTCCCCACTCATCTGGCTGAATAGAACCAGGTGAGAGTTTTGTTCCCTAAATAGTTTGGTGTGGTTTGCCTGCTAGGATAAACTGGGCATACTTCATCTCGCCCATCACTGTGGTGTTCTGGACCTCCCTTCTGTTCGTCTTTGAGGAACACCAAGGAGTTTAGTCTTGTGAAAACACAAATGCTCTAGTACAACTAAAATCGTAAGGTCTGTTAGTGGAGTGTTCTGGCAAAAATTAAATCACTGTGATAAACAGAAGATGAGAGAAAATGAGTTAATAGTCCCTGCTGGCCTCACACTGGATGATAACCATGAAATATGGACCTTAGTTATGTGCTTTGGCTTCTGGCCAGAAGTGCTAAAGAGCAAGTTGACTTCACTTGAATGGGAGAAAACTGAACCCAGATAAAAATATTGTGTGAAAAGTTTTTTGTCTCAACAGAATAATCAAAACCTGATTATTTATCATTATTTCCGGATCTAGGGACATACCAAGTGTCTGTCAAGTATGGAAGTTAGAAATACTGGTTTCCTAACTCATTCAGTGTAGTGAATTATGAGCTTTTCATAGGATTTTGAAAGTTCCTATCTTAGCAAGTTTTGCTGGAATTTTATTAGCCCTTTGACTGTGTAATGTCTCATCCACACAATCTTATAATGTGGCTGTGGGAAGCAAACAGAATATTGTTCAGCTTCTCCAGCTGGAAGTCTGTAATCCTTTATAGGGGTGGGTTCATTATTTTCGTTAAAAATAGTTGTGAAATTTGGTGTGCAAATCCCAGAGCACTCTTGGTCATAACACAGCTTAACCAGATCCTTTAAACCATCAGACTACATGGAAGAGAAATGTGTCAGACTATGGGTCAAATTTGCAGCAAGTTGATGTTTGCCTGGAAGATGTGACACACCACATACGTGCCTGTGTGATGGTACTTTAATGCCCAGTTGAGCGTCTGTGCCCCTGTGTGGCTGCACGTGAGTATTTTGTTTGGAGAAACACCACAGCTCATTGCTGTGAGGTGTCACAGCCAGAACAGTCTCAATTCAGGGAATTTTACTTCATTTAATTAATCACCAATCAAAGTAAACTTTTAACTACTGAGAAACAAATAGGACCAAAAAAAAAACTCTTAGGGAAAATACTTTTCCTGCCCCTTCCCTGTACTCAACTTCACTTCTGACACCTCTCCTGCCTCCTTCATGGTCTTCACTCCCTTTGCCTTCACTTCATGTCATGCTCAGTCCCTTTGATGAGGTGCAGTGTGACACAGGTCAGGATCAGAAAACAGTGATTTTTTTTTTTTTGCTGCTCTTTGAGGTTTTTTTTACTCATTTTCTTTAGCTCTGCTCTGGGCTTACACACAGGCCACAGACCCTTCGGGGGCATCTCTGCTCCAGCACGGGCCTTACCTGAGGATGTACACACTCAGAGGTGCCTCCTCCAGCATGGAGCACTTCCTTCCAAGAGTGAATCTCCAGGTGTGTCCCCACAGCATGCCCTTCTCCATGCCTCCTCCTGGATCTTCTTTAGGGTGGCCTCACAGGCCTCCTGCCTCTCCTTCGTGTCTCTTGTGTCTGGAAGCTGCTGCCCTTTGTGAAATAGGTTCACAAGAGGTGCCGTATGCACCTCTGATGGGTTGAAGTTTTGGGATGCAGTCCATAGCTGCTGCCAAGCCAATTTGACAAATAATTGGGATGTCCCAGCAGCTCCCCAAGGACTGCAAGTTGTGGAGACAGAGCCTGTCTGGGAAGCTGGCATGGCTGCCGTGTTTGTGGTCATGAACAGCAAACATCCAGAAAATAGGTGTTTTCTCCTTTTGGGAGATTTAATCCCTGGGGAGAACATTTACAATAGGGAAAAAAGTTTTAAAGCTGTCAAATAGAATATAATGTGGTTTGTTTCAAAGAATATTTTTCAGTGAGATTTCCCAGGTTTGGTTATAATGCCTTCTCTCCCCCAAAACATTTCAGTGGCTTACCTAGGAAACTGGTTTAGTTGATTTTGTTGGGGTTTTTTTCACGTTGTACAGCACAGTGACTGGCATCATTATTGACATAGCTTACACCATCTGAAAGAATCATGCTACATTATTTTAGAATCACTTGCTTCTGACTCTGTCTACAGTAAGTTGTTTTGCCAATGTGGCTATTGCAAAAAAACTGTATCTGAACTCTCATGCTGTAAATGTGCCTTTCATGGCAACTAATGACGGGTGACTTCACTCCTTTTTTCATTTATCTTGCCAAATAATGTTGAAGTAGCAAAAAAATAATTGGGCTTTAGACCCAAGTAATACAACTCTTGTAGAGCATTTTTGTCCCCTTGGACACTGAGAGATTGTGTAATTCTCTGTTTTCCACCCTGAGGAGGAGTACTTGGTCATAGGAAAGGGATCCCTGGTGGATGTTGATGTCTGTCCATTGACAGGTGATTGACAAGGCAAAGTCACATGGCGCAAAGTGATTCGGGTTTTTGGGCTAACCAAGGTGATGCCCTTCCTGACAGCAAAGAGAAACACATTAACTTGTTCCACACTTCAGTTTCCTAAATGGGGTGTGCAGTCTCACACACTGAAAATTGGTGTTGTTCTCCCCTTCCATTACACCATGCACGACTCAAATGTAGCTTTCCATTTAGGTGATCGCTGAGGAATTGTCTGGCAATGATGACTACGTTGAACTTTCATTCAGTGCACGGAAATTGGATGACAAGGTAAGCTGCTTGATATTAACCTTTCTGAAAGATATAAGAATGCCTGCAAATATAATTTGATGAGATTTTTAATGACAGATTTTTTTGCCTTTTGTTATTAAACACATCAGGGTTTTCAGATGAATGTTCACAATGAGGCTTTCCTCGAGTTGTGAAGTAATTAAAAAAAAAAAAAACTCAAGGGAATCTAATTAAAACCAAGACAAGTTAATTACACTACAACCAAGACAATTTAATTATGTAAAATGCCACAGATCAGAAGTGTTTAGAGAAGTGAACTTTCTGTAGGTAGTCAATGATGTTATCATTGAAGTTTCCTAAAATACAGCTAGAAAACTTCATAACAGCTCAGTCATGATACACATTCTGTTCAACAAAATGTAGCTCGAATGCAAGAAAAAGACTTGCATATTTGTTAAAAATTTCTTCCATCTTTAGGAAGAAAACTCTCCACTGACTCAAACACTACTCAACCTTATAAGGAGTACCTCTTTCTGAAAATATCTGTTATTGTTTAGCAAATTACTTATAATAAGCATCTCAAACAACCCACAGCCCAAGAAAACCTGACGACTGCTTGTACCACTCTCTGTTATTTCAGTGTAATAGCAGGCATAAATTCTTTGAGGTATATGGTCTGTTGTTATATATGAAGGTGCTTCTAATTAGAAGCATATGACAGGACTATACAAAGGTTTAGGACTGTGATGCCCCAACTGTGTTCTTGTAAACATCTGACATGTGAGTAGCTTAAAATCAAATCAGTGAGACTACTTTTGGATATATATACATCAGGTTTTTAAAATCGTGTTGTAACTTATAAAAAATATTTTCAGTTGAAACTACCAGACAATCTCAGGCAAGCAGAAAGTACACAGAAAGATAAATAGTACTGGCAGATAACTTTAAAATAAAATTTATAAAATTTTACTGTGCTCGGGATCATTAACAATCGTAAATGATCAGGACCTGAATTTACTTCTCATCTGAAAGATAAATTACTTTCCTCTTTCAGAGCTGCTGAAGTCTTAGTGGTTTTGAGTTGCAAAATTTATTTAGGTGTCAAAATGTAAATTTAAAAACCTTTAGTTAGACAGATAACTTCAGAAGTAATTCCCAACTTGTACACCAGTTTCATCCTGTTCCACATGCTATTACAGCTAGGAAAAAGGAAAGGACATAAATAACACAAGACTCTACTTAGTCATTGCTTTCCCACAAATGAAAAATATAATGTTCTTTAAATATTAGGCTTCTAGCACTTGTTGGTATAAATTAAAAGGATACTGCCAGAGTGCAATTCCAAGCCAGGTCAGTGTTGTTTGGGCAGCAGTTTTAGAGAGTGATTGAAACACTTTATGGGGATAAGGTGAGAAGGATCAGTCTGAAATACTGTGACAGTATTGTCATTCTTGCCATTTTAACATGTCCAGTCAAGGTGGGCTTCATCTAATAAAAAATTCCTGGATGATGCAGTGTGCAAGTCAAGCAGTGACTCATCATGTCTTACCTGAATCTAAACTCCTGTCTTCAACTGATGAAAATCTCTGGAAGCCTATTGCATTGAAGGAAGTCTTTCAATTTCCTTCAGCTAAAGATGTAGCTCTAAACCTGGCTGAAGCTTGGTTTACTTCTATGAGAAAAGTGTATGGCTTACAACGGACTTTGACATCATTACATGCAAGGCACTATTAGTAATTATTTTTATTATGGTTTGAAATTACTTAAATTGCATAGTTCAGCCACTGGTGAAAAAAATGAGTGCTCTGATGTCACAAAAAGGAAAAAAAAATCAAAGAATTGAGAAGAGCCCATTTTGTAAAATCCTAAGCATGGTTTTGCATGCCTGTCCCTACTCAGAGAAGTGAACACCTGAGTGGAGATGTAATATCAGAGAAACAAACTGAGCGTTGAAACTGGCCTTGGATTCTCCTGAAAAGCAGAGGAATCCTCTGGAAGCAGTCACTCATGCTCTGCTGTGGGGTCACCTTTGTTAGCCATGGGGTTCATGCACTGGTAGCTGTGGGAGTGGCAGAAGACAAATAGAATCCTAATGTCTCACAACTTGTGAATAAAGGGAAGAGTGGGGGGACATCTTGTATATGCTGACAGGATGAAAAAAAATAAATTCTTTCCATCCGTTACCATCTTGAATGGACAGGAATATTCTTCCTTCATTCCTTAAAAAAGATCATTGAAAGAGGATCCAGATTGGGGCCCTTAAGTGTACGCATTTCCTACAATAAGGAAAAATAGGTGAACAACACATTTTTGGAAAATTAAACAAAATTTGTTGCTATGATTTAAGAGGCAGGATATGTTTGTTGCATGTTTTTTACTCTCTTGACATAAAACTGCAAGAATTTTAGAGAAGCTACAAAACAAGTAAAGCCCAATCATTTTTCCTACTGGAGTGGCTGAAACATTCAGTGAAAAATTATAGGAAAATGACAGATATGAGAGCTTCCTTTAGTTAACTGACTTAGCAGAAATAACCATTATATTTTTTATTACAATGCTTATTTGGAAGGTATAACTGCATTTTCATGTTTTATTGAAACCCTGTCAGCTCAAATGGCACGTCTTTGTTTCAAGAGATCCACTGAGAACACTTCACTGTGGAACAATAACTTTTGGAAAGGTTTTATTGCATTAATAGCTGTGCCACAATTACCATAACAAGCAGCTACGTTTTTTATGATAGCTATAATAAATTATGAGCACTGAGGCAGGCAAACTTCTCCTCTTCTGAGAGAAGCAGTTACCAGTGTTCGGGAAAGATTCTCCAGCAAATATCTGCAAAATACAAGCTAATATTGCTTTCTTATATAGTTCCCTAGTAGTAGTTAAACTACTACCAAAACAGATCCTCAAATGCCCTGTTTAGCTGTTAAATAGTATTCAAAATTTTAGTCTTTTGGCTGCTTCAGCCCTTTTTTAAGGGATCTTTGATTTGGTCCCCAAACCTGAATTTTAAAAATTGTTTTACTCTGAAAATTAATCTACTAAAACTGTGTCAAAGTAGGTTCTTAGAAACGGATCTATCTAAATTTTTTAAGTTTAGGCCATGTACTTGTGTTATCACTGTGTAACTGCTGCACATACTGAAAGAATGATGTGCATTATACCACTAGCAAATATATTACATTAATCATTTAAATATTATTAAAATAGCACAATATAATACTGCTATTCTTCTTTCAGAGGATATTCTTGTGAGATAATGCAAAGCTATTAGATTCAGCATAAACCAAAAAAATAATAATTGTGAATGCAAATGTTTCTTCTGCTTATCATTTTTGACTTATTACAAAGCAGTTTCAATATAGAAGGACTTTTTTGTTTGTACCTCCATTCTGAAAGTAATTAGGCTTTGTTNTTGGTAGCTAAAACCAGGTATTAAAAATTATTTCCTGATGTGCTGTTGTAGCTTTATGATACTCAGCTAGGAATGATACTATATTTTGACCCTTAAATGAAATCTTGGCTTCCTTTCTGAATTCTTATGCACTCCAGGGTGTCTTCTTTGGATGTACCATTTTGAGCTATTTTCTTTCAAATAACTTAACAAATTTGTGTTTGATAAAGGAACTGTTAACATTAAGCTTTTACTCAGCTTCAATCAGAATGCTTATGTGTGAGAAGAGGCAGCTCAATCTTTTTTAACCCTATGTGGTCTGGATTTTCATGTCACTATGATTAAACCAACACCCTCTCTCTCTGCTTGTTCTCTCTGCCATGCACTGGTAATCTGGAAGAATTTGATTGCCAAAACCCCCTTTATATTAGCAGTTTCAAGTCTTGAGTGGAGTCCAGATACTAAATCTACATCAGGGCCTTGAGGCAAACTCTAGAGTTACTTAGTTGAATTTTGCACAGGTTTTACACAGTTTGACATAAAATGTCCTGTTTACCATGTAGATGGAACAAAGAGCCAAACATACAGCTTTTTGGTTCCATGCTCCCCATGATAGGATTTAACAAATAAATATTCATGTTCTTTATGTCAGTTGCTAAATGTGCCATTAAGTTTTCACTAGAAAGTAAAGAAGCAGATCAATGACAGAACAGCATTCTGAACCCAACATGATGTCATTTGTAGGGCATGACAAGACTTTAGGTTCCTTCAGCCTTGCTTTGTGGTCCATAGGGACTCATTTTCTTGTCCAGACATTCAAATTCAGGTGTCCTGTTTCAAAGCCCCGAATTCTTTGTTTGTTTTGAAGTTGTGGAATTATAAAAATGCCCCAAAAATAAATTTTACCAAGCCCAGACTTTGGCTAGCATCTTATCCAAAGCTGTTCCCAAACCAATGGCTATGCAGCTAGTCAAAAATAAGTATGGTGGACATTTGGTGAGGAAAAATTTGTAGAACTATATATATTAGACTAATTTTTACACTAATGCTATCATAGAAACATTTGGAGAGCGAATAGAATTTCTCACTTCCCCAAATTGACATGGAGGTCTGTGGTTTTTGATAGGTTCTATAGAGAAGAAAAATATTCATATGCACAGAGTTAATCCTGTGGCTCTTTTGAAGAAGAAAATGAAGAAGGGACTTGAAACTACAGGAAATGGGCTTAGTGCATTTAAATCCTGCTCTTTCAGCATTGCACAGTTAGGAATTCGAAGCTTCCCCCTCCAGTTGTGGCGGGTTAACAGCCAGTTACTCTTCTGCCCCCACCCCAGCCAGCATGCCCAGAATAAATAAGATGTTAAAAGAGGCTGTGGCCAAACTGAAGCAGCACTATAGAAAGCAACTGACTTTAGGTTTGTGTAAGAAAGTTCAGGGTTGTTAGCTGCATGCCAGACTAGGAGAGGGTGTTCTGAAGTGTGTGAATGTGAATATCAGTGTCTGTCACCGATTTGCCTAGAGATATCAAGTTACTTTCTGCATTACCCTGCTCC
>WEIT01040411.1:0-18077 GCA_013389985.1 Dryoscopus gambensis | reverse complement strand
AAGTTTGGAAAGTCTGAGAAATCTACGTGAGCACACAGGATGTTTAAAGTTCTTTGGCACACAAACAAAACCAAACAGTAAGGCCTGCTAATTCAGACCCATGTCTCAGAACTTGGCAGTGATCTCCATTTCTGTGACCTTCATCTTAAAACTTCTACAGCAGACAATCATCTCAAATCCCTCTGCACTCAAACATATGGTGAAACCTGGGCAAAAAGACCCCAAAACACCAAAACCCAGCAGCTATTCAGGAAATCTTGGATACAGGAAAAAATATATCCTCCACATATGCAGCAATTCCTTGAATGGCATCTAGAGGACACTAGCCTCCCATGGCTATGAAATGGCCCTAACGCTCTAATGTGTCAGTTCCTGATGTTCTAGCTCTTTATATGTACTGTTCACAATATAAGGGTTAGTAAAATGTGGTCAAAAAGAAAGTTTAAAAATGCCAACAAAATAAATAATACAGGATAACTTTGTAATAGCTTTCTATAAAATATTATTCTGCTTGCACAGATTAATTCATCTGTGCCCATAAATTTGTGGAAAATAATTACTGGAAACAAAAGGACTATTTGCATGTTGCAACTTTTCTTCCTAAAATATACTAGTGATTATTTTGAGGATCCTGCATCAATATCATGAATTTGCTGAGCCATCATGTTAACTCTGCAAGAAATCAGCATTTTCCATATTTCATTAACGGTCATGATCACAAAGTATTTGTAGTGTTGACTTAACTACTCATGACATGGTTGGCCAGATTTACTGTGACTGGGTTTGCAACTGCTTACGTTATGCAAGGTGACCTTCCCCTGGAATGTCCTTCCAAAAAATTCCATGTTAACCATATACATAAAGTCTTGAGGAAGAAAGGCTATCTTGATAATTAATTCATTGGCTCTGGCTGACAAGAACTCTTTGAACTCTTTGAGTTTTTCAGTACTTCATATCAGTCTCCATTTGCTGGTCAGGTCCCATTAAATTTACACCACCTACTCTCAGTTACTTTAAGCCTCTAATTCCACGGGAACGCCTGAAGTTAGGAGCATCGGGACCCTGAAAAAACAGTGTGAAGAGATTCAGCCTCCAGATGGAGATGCAGAGAATGCAGATGAGATGTCGGAAGTTACTGAACAGCCCACCCTTTCTTTGGTGCTCCACAAGTAACTCAGGCTCAGAGAGGTACCCTCAGAGGCTGTATGGAATTTTGTCTTTCAGTACTGCCTGCCTAGAGACACACTGGTCAGACTTTCCTGTCCTCCAAAACTCCCCTGTACCTTTACCTTTTCAAACAGTGAAACAAGACCTTACAGAACACAACAAAAGCCCGTTTAACAGAAGAAATATAGCAATTCTGTTTCTTCTGAAGTTTGTAAGATGGCCCATCTTAAAAATGTTATGATCTCAGTCTGTCTGGTCCATGCTCTGCATCTCTTCTCAGTGCCTACACTGGAAAGACACAGAGTTCTCTTTCCTCAACCTGTGAAATGTCTCACCTTTAATCTACACTCACACAATCCCCTTAATGGATTTGTTTTTAAGATAACAATCACTCTAACCCTACTCTATTCTATAAACTTTGATATCACCATGTTATAAATTTAGAATGATCCATTAAACACTTCCTAATGCAATCTTTTGCATCTGAACCTCCCATCAGGTATTCAAGTATAGTCCTGCTATGTTGCCAAGTTCAGTGTTGTTGCTTCCTTTTGAAACAGGTAGAAATATCAGCATGGAGCCTCAGGCTCCAAGATAACAACAGTCACTGTTACCTGACATTTTAAGTCAGCACACAGTCCTGAATACAAAAGTAATACAGAATAGCTATTAGGGAGACATTTATTAGCACTCTCAAGTAATTGGAATTAGCAAGGAAGACAATAGCTGACACATTCGATGCTTATACACGTTGAGGAAATAATTAAGAAAATTTCATCTCTTTAACAATGATTTCTAGAAGGTTTATGATTCAGAATAACAATTTTTAAGATGCAATTGTCATTATAAATACACAACTGAAATATTCAGCTACCATAATTCTGTTTCCAGGGTCATATGTAGACTGTTCTCAGTGTCTGAAAAATACGTTCATATTCTACATATGCTTTTTGCTTACAGTGGAACAAGGTTACCAGGAGCCTCCTGCTGTACAGTTTGCTTATCCTATGCTGTTTGAGATGCTCATGAATGATCTGGTGAGATGAGAAAGTCTGCTAAACTTAATCAGGGTAGGAAAAAGGGAGGACTAACTGTGGAGAACTGTGGAGGGGCTTCATGAGATCAGGTGACTGGGTAATAAAATGGCATATGAAATTCAGAGGAGAGTAATGCACACAGGAAAAGAACCCCTAATTTCATAAGCAAAATGAGCTCTGGGCTGACCATTTCCACCCAGGAACAAGATTTCTGAGTTCTAATAAATAGCTAATAAATAGATCTATGAAAATGCCAGCTCTGTGCCCCAATGTAATAATAAAAAAAAAAAGATTAAATGAAATGTTAGGGATTACAAAGGAAAAGAAAACCCACCAGATCTTCATACTGCCACAGCATATGTGCACATTTGAAACAGATTTTGAACACTGTGTAATTTTGGTCCTGTCACCTCAAAAATGGTATGTTAGAACAGGGAATAGCTACAGTAATTAGTAAATTAAAGTTGTGGAATGGCTTACACACAGTAACTCAAGAAAAGATGTGGGCTTTCCAGTCTGAAAAGGAGGATGCAATGAAAGGTTGAATCAGGAATGATATGAAGAACACAAGGTGTGATCCTTTCTTCCTACAGCACAAAAGCTAGACACGGCAAGTGAAGTCAAAAGGATGAGATTCCTAATAAAATGTGAAATTAAGCTGCTGAATTCCTTGCCAAGGGATGCCATAGTTTCTTTTTTAAACAGGTATTTAATGATAAATTGAACTGCTACTGGGAAAGATGTTCCCAAAGTATAACTTTTCAGAAGCCAGTGAGTACTCAGGAAATGCATCTTGTAAACTTCTTCTGTTCTCTCACTCAGCTCTAATGTTCAGTTTTTGCCTACTGCCGGAGAGGATGTGAAGTCAGATGAACCAACGGTGTGATCCAATCCAGCTGCTCTTTTGTATAATCAACAGGAACAGAAAATGAATGTACGGGGAGAGCAGGGTTGCTGCCTGGTTTTGTACTTAGTAGCTTGATGAAGAGTCTTAGTCCTTTTTTTTGGTGTGTTTTCATCTCTCTGTGTGTATGCATGGTGGTGAGAAGCCTGGAGTCTTGTCAATGAACCTGCTGCACGTGCATGGAGAAACTGCTTGCATCTTGCATATTGTAGTGGATCTGTACCATCTGTGGCACCTCTGCTGTATCTCAGACTCACTGCAGTCATTCATCACCAAGTCCACCTGCAAGCATTCAGCAACTGCTTTGTGAGGAGGGAGACAGTTTATCACGAGCTGGAAAGTGCTGACCATGCCTGAAGTCACAGGAGTGAAATACACAAGTAAACCTAAAATGAAGCGCACTCCCACAAGATCCTATGGACCACGCACCAAGGAATTCTTCAGCTCCTTTGGAGGCTGAGGCACTGGGTGCTACCCTGATAGTCAGGCAGTTACCAAAGCACTGCACATCTGCTCTTTGGACAGCCAGCCAGTCTTCCAGAAGGGAATCTGCCAGGCAGACAGGCCAGAGAAACGTGGGAATTCTTACCAATGAGTACATGCATTTGGCTGACTCTCTGGGGGAGACAGATTTTGTGTCTTTGGCCTGGGGCAGGCTCACCAGAGGACAAACTGCTCTAGGATGGTCAGGAATAGGAAGGCTCCTCTCAGCACCATTTGTTATCCATGTAGCCTGAAGATGAGCAAAGGCTGCAGGATATGCATTGAGTGAAGGTAAAGGCAGGAGCAAAGACACTTCAAGACATCAGGCCTAGTGCAGCAGCAAAGGAGGAAAAGATCCTGTGCAGGAAAGCACTGCAGTGAAACTTACTGGAATACCTACAGGGAGTTAGTGGTACCAAAAATGAGGTGAGCTGAAATATTAATCCATCTGTGAGTGGATTATCCAAGAGACATCTGCATTGCCTGTGGATTTTTATAATCACATGAAGTAGGTGCTGAAATTCACACACCACTGGACTGATCTTTTTTCATAAACCTCAGAGTGGCTGAGACATTAATTTCTTTAAAGTATGAGCTATATTCCTTAACATGAATTTCTTGGTTTAAGAACTCAGCACTGTCTTAAGTATCATCACTATCAAAACAGCAACCATTTAATTCAGTAAAGATGGGAATGGATGGAAAAACTCATGTGGAGAGATTTATTACTTAATAAAGTTTGCATAGCACATTTAGTCTGGATATAATTCATAAAACCTTGGATGTTCACTGCCTCTATCCTGCAGTACATAAAATAAGGAATATCTACTCCCCTTCCACAGGTCAAAAAATAATAAGCACACTTTGGCTACTGATCAAACGGAACATATGTAGAGATTGAAGCCGCCCCATCTGTGTGCTGGCAGCAGAAGGGCTGAGGAATGCTGTGTGTGAATCAGAGACATGAGCTCAGCCCTGCCCTGCCTGTGCACTGGAAGCCCCCACAGCCCCTTCAGCTGCAGGTGGAGGAGCATCTGCAGCCTCAGGGGCCAGGGTGGCACTTCAGGCTGCCAGTCACACCCTGATGGACGTGTCACTGCCAGTGCCTACGGACATTTGTATGCTGTGCCCACACCAATCCAATGGATCACCAACACAGGGACTGGCTTTTCATCTAAACTATCCAGGAAGCAAGGCTCTACAGGGATTGTTTTTAAGTCTGCCTGGCATGTGAACTTAAATATGCATCAAACCAGGCAGCTTCTGGGTGGCTTTACAATGCATTGCATTTTCTGTCATCGTGTCTACACACGTATTCATTGCAAACAGGTGTTCGAAAGGAGAGATGCCTCAGCATGTGAAAAACCAACCCAAAACATCCCTTCTGCTCCCACATTTTCTATTCATGATTACGCTGCTGTCATGCAATGAAAAACAGAGACAGACACAAACTTCTTTGGAAGTTTAAACTGAGTTTTGTTATCCACTGGCAAGAAACAACAGTATGAATATAGATATATGCCAGATGGCTTCAGTCAGGTTTTAATAATTTACTGAAAACTTTTTAGGCAGAGAACATGTATATTCTGAACCTGAAGCACATTGCATACTTGTGAAAGTCTGTATGCATTACTTAGGAAGTGTGAAGCAAGCACAGTGATGCAAGAAAAAAACACAAGATGAAAAACAGACCTCCCACAAAAAATATCAAACCCATACATGTTTTTAGAGAGACCATTTTTGTTGCACATGCTAAGAAATGTATTTTCATTTCAGTTTGCAGCACCACAGTACTTTCTTTTTCCACTTTTTATTTCATTTTCCTAAGTCATTTTGTATCAGAAGCATATCTATCCCTAACATTTGTGGTAACTCAGTTACCCCTTCAAACATATTTTTCTGTAAATAAATAATTACCCCGCCAGCCCCCCCAAATAAAAACAGGTAGAGATCAGAACCTGTTATTGTTATCTAGTAATTGCACTAGACATTGTTTTACTTGGTAAATAAGTGCATATAAAACTCAGTGATTATTTATCTCAGTGTTTCCAGCTACAATACACAACTCTATGGCTTAGCCTTGTGAGCAAACATTTGCTGCTTGGGATCAACAGGATGAGCAACCAAAGGAAATACAACTGGTTTAGACATAAAACTCTAGTCATTTTTCTTTCCACATGGCTTATTTCTGCTCTTCTTAGTGCATGCTGTTTAAAGAAGGCATGATGTCAAAGTGGTCAGCAAAACACACAGAACAGACTTCTGTCCTTAGGTTTCCTACCTAGAAGCCATCCTGGTCCTTTTCTGTCTTATCACTGAAGACAAGGGTGTTTTCCCAGCCACAGAAAATCCAAGCAGAAAATGAAGATTGTTTCTATTGCAATTATCCATTTCCGTATTTGTGTAAATAGAATGAAAAGGTCACATAATTCAGCCCATAACTCTAAAAACTTTAATTTGGGAATGCCTGGGGTGTTCCATTATGAGTTTTTTTATTCAGGTACATCATGACTTTGTTCCTTTGCCACATTTCCTACATGCACCATTCCTCCTCTAGTTGATCCTTGGGACATCAGGCCACTGTGAGGGATGTGAGAAACTCCCTCAAGGAGACAGAAGAAGATGGTGACATGAGCAAATTACAGCTCTGATCACAGTTAAACTTTAGTTCTGAAACATTTGTTTCTGAAAGCAAAACCTTTCCAATAAAAACATACTTTGCACAATCAAAATGATAATTTTAAAAGAAAAACTTTAATCAGTTGGTCTGTATTTACATCCATAAGTTTTCTACTTTCTCCCTGTAGGATATACCTACATATTTACATGTCAAAATGACAGAAGATTTGGAGCATACAGGCCTCATAGGAGCATACAGGCCTCTTGCGAATATATATCTGAGACACAGGCAGAGTACATTTTTTTATGAATTAAAAACCCCTCTGATCAAAATGATGCACTAAAATCCTACAGAATTTATACACCACAATGATCAGGTGAATCCAAATTAATGCCAGAACTCCATGGGCTGGCTTCACCACAAGCATTGCAAATGAGACACTGGAGGAGTGAGGGGAATTTTCAAGATCAGACCAGGCTAAGAATCATATTCCTGAGACAGAGTGAATCTAGTCTTGCCCAATTTACAACGTGGTAAAAGCTCTTAAGATATGATAGGTGGAAAAAGTGCACATCTGAATTCTTAGTCAATGAAATCATAAAGAGAGAAGATTGCTAGCAGGCTGAAGTCTCAGATTTACTGCATTTGGAAACACTGAAGTGTAGACAAGATAAATACTGGAGATGACACTGGCAGCCAATAAAAGTACTTCAAAGTGCTTGATTATGATCCATTATTTATGACCTAACATGAAAACTGTGGGTAGGAGGAAAAGGTCCCTCTCTCAGAGACTTGAATATGGGAGATGAAGGATTAAAAACAGAAGGGAAAGTAAGAGATGATTTCCTAAGTGAGGACATAAATTTTGTTTTCCTGTCACTTCTAGCAGGCTGTCCCTATGTCTGGAATATGTAACAATTATAATGAAATGACTTGAAATTATCTGAGACCATTTGTATCCTAAATAATGCATATGCAGTGCTGGTTACTGCTGGAATCATTTTAGACTGACTCAGCTACAGAAACATTAAAGTGCCTACATAGAGGCAGCTTTCTTTAAAGGTACGTACAGAAAGAAATGCATATGATCTTTAAATTAATCATGCCAGAGCAGCTCACACAATTATATTAAGATTATAAGACTTCTGTTACAAAAGTGGACAATTTATCCTAACAGCCATTCTTTTGAAAGATGACTTGAAATAGATCCTTTCTTAGTACATAAAATCTCCATGTTCTCCTACCACAATGAAGAAAATTATACAGACACAAAAATTTTGGTTTTATGCTTTGACCAAATATCGAGAACAAAAAAACCCCATCCTGTAACAGCTTCAAATTTATCAAACTACATTAAAACACACTAAAGGACAAGATAACTTCAATTAAATTTTAATACAGCTATTCACTATACATTGTAATCAGCACAAATATTTCACTCAATTGCATTTGTTTACTCTCTGATCCAGAAAAGGATGTCTCTATGTGCAAATGAAATAAAGCAACTCCATTGTTCCTCAGCAGAATCTGGTCTTCACAAAAATACGACAACCTACTTCACACTTAAAAATTCTGAACACAGGTTCTAAGCAGTATTTGTCTCAACAAAATGCTGAAACTAATCCTAAATTGAATCTTTAAAGATATTATTAAGAATAACTCGGGAAACATCAACATCCATTCCTTTAATCTCTCTTCAGTAGTAATTAAAAAAAAGCAGCGTATTGTCTAAATACTGTGGTGTGAAAAACTGGAATGAGTGCTTCTCCCCTATAACTAAAAGTAGAACCAAAACCTGTCAACAACATTCTTACTCCGCTATCATTATCCTGACAAAACAAGAACGTCTCTGTTGTCAAAATGGCAACACTCATGAACATTTTTGTTCATGTTTTGTATTGCCTAGGATGGGGTGCTGGGGGTGGGGAGGGAAAGGACAGTTTGCTCTTCATGGCACCATCCAGGTGGTCTCTTAGCAGCACGTTGGCTCAAGCAGGCATTCCAATCTCAAATCGTTTTGTGAGTGCTTCTGTGCATGCTAAACAAATCCTGCCATGCTCTTCCAGCTCCATCACCCAGCATCTTTCAATCAACAAATTGCCCTTTGGCACGAACAAAAGGTTTGAGATGGACTTCTGCCACCCTCCCAGTCCCAAGCTAAATGGCTGTGAACATATGCAGAGATTGTGCTGTTCATTTTTAGGGCTTGATGATGGCACATTTAATTGTAATAAAAGTGCAATTGATGGAAAGTGAGATACAGATTGAACAGGCAGTACAGCAGATGTACAAGGTCATCCAACAAGGACTACTCATTACTTCAAATTACCACCCATGAGGAGAATCTACAGAATATGCCAGGATGGAGCTCTTTTTCTGACACTTCATCTTTCAGTTTCATCCCAAAGGCCATCTTTGTTTCCTTTACGGATAGCATTTCCCAATTAGAACCTGCTGCCTTAAGTTACAACGACTCAATTGCCATCTCTAATGCAATTCACATGTGTGAGGCTGCTGCTGCTGCTCCCATTCATTTCGAGAAAGGTGATTGCTACAAATTGCACACAACAGTTTGCCTGTTCACAGACCTGTGTTTCTGCCCCATTTGACAGAGTGATGAAAGACAGATGCCTTGTTTAGTTTTAAATCGCATTTGCATTCCATTTTCATTTATCTTTTACTTTCATAGCTCCTCGTTGAACTACAGTCTGACAATATTTGTCAAGAAAAAATATCCCATAACTTGCTTAACAGTTTCTAGGATTTGGCAGCATTGGAGCTTTTTCCTGATTATCTGTCCTGGCATTCACAAACAGAGAATTAGACGGAGACAGTTAACTGGAGCACAACTTTGTTCATTCTTCTGGGAATCACCAATATTTTACTGGAGATAGTTCATGATCTTTTTTATTGACCGCTGCCTCCCAAAGAGCCAACATCAGAACCTTCGTACTTTTCAAGTGATTTCCCAGTGAGCTGGAAGGGAAGCACTGCCCTTCCTATGGAGAAGAGATGGGTGAGATGGAGTTAACAAGGTATTAATTAAGGAATGCTCGTTCCAAGACCTCTTCAAATTTCATTTTATAGAAAGTCAGATTTCCTATCCAAAAAGTTCCTGCCTAAAGCAGAAGAAAATGCCAGCAATTAGCTCAGCCTTCTGCAAGGTTGCCTTGCACTGTGGCCCTGTCTCACTGAATTCTTACAGGGAGGAGGGGGCCACATGTCCTGTCCACCCCTTCAGAGGATGCTTTTCTGGCACCTTTATGTCTCCCTTCCAAATCCTAGGCCTCTTTGCACTAAAAATTACTGTCAATAGTTTAAAATAATTAATATTTAATTACTATAAATACATATATATATGCAAATATTAACTATATTTTACTGTATTGGTCAGGAAATATCTCATAAAATAGGTACATTAGGGCCCTTCACCTTGTATTTTTGTGCTGGGATTTGGTGTAGAGTTGCTGATAAAGGAATAGAATAAATACCATATTTGCATACAGGACAATGATGACTCCTATTCGTATCACTTTCAATCTACAGTTCCAAAACTGCTAATCTAAAAAATGCCATGCTATTAAAAAGATAAAGCTGAACTGGAGATCAGTAGCAATGCTGTTATTTGCAAACACTATCAACAGAGAATATCAAGCTTTTTGTCATGAATACGTCAAGAAAATCGATTCAAGTCGCTCTGCTTTGAAATATTGTCCAATAGCTTTCAAACATGCTCATTAATTGTCCTGGCAAATATGAAAAAACACAGGGTTTTTTACTTCAAAATGTGAAAGAGAACATGTAAGAAAATGATTTACTGGGTACATTTAATAATGTAACTGATAACACTTACTCTGAATGGCTGCAGAACAACTAGAGCAGAGTAAATGTCTCGTTCATTTTCTTGTCTTCCTGTTTCTCCAAAATCTGGCATAAAATATATTTATTTATGAGTTGTCACCTATAAATCTAATGATAAGAACTGTTTCTTACAACCTAAAGTGCTGAGATAACATGTTTGTTTAACAAACTATTTTTATCAGTGTGCTGTGCACATCACTGTGCTGCCCCACCTTTACTAAATTCAAGTGCTACAGGGCCTTCAGGAGTATCAATCAGTCAGCAGATGCACTCACTGGAGGTTTTATTGTTTTTTAAAATGGAACACAGTGCATGGACTGCACGGCTGCCACAACTGATAAGAGCCCCTCAGTGCTGGACAAATTCAGCCTTATTTTGTTTTTCTATCCTCATTCTTTGTCATTGTTTATCTCTTTCTTGCAACACCTAGTTTTTGTAGTTGACAAATACAACTTCTAATATTCATGTTTTTCTGAAAAATGTTAATTTCACAGTGCAAAAGTATTTCTTTTCCCTCTCCCCATAAATCCAACCTGCAATCATTTCAAAAGGCATCTGCTCCTGTGGCTCTCACAGCAGTACCACGGGGTTTTGGGTAAGAAGCACTCTGCTCAAAAAATGGCTAGAAACAGTGGTGGCAGTAGTAAAATACTGCAAGAAGACACCATTTGAATAGGAAATATTTGGAATCTATGAGCATTGATAAGACTTATGTACAAGACTTAGAATAATTTAAGAAGACAAAACCCCCTTTATTTTGCTTTGTTTTTCAGAGAGTAAACCCCATGCGCTTGACAAAAAGACATTAAACATTTCTCAGACTAAAAGAAAGTTATGAAATTATTGCAAATAAAAAACTGACAGTACAATTATAGATGTCAGTACTGTAATTTAATTTAATTTTAACAGACAGACACCTTAAGTATTCCCAGTAAAGCAGCAGGTCTGACAGAAATCACAGAACCCCAGAATGATACGGGTTGAGAGACCTTTAAAGATCATATAGTTCCTACCCAGGGATATCTTCCACTAGATTAGGTGGGATGCCACAGATGAAGACAAAACATTTCCAGAAATGGTCCACTGGCATTGAACTGTGCTGATGGATCAGTCAGAACTCCAAGTGCTGACCTTTGCACAGCCCTTGGTTTCCACCTTAATACGAGTTCAGCTTCAAGTTCTGATACCTCTACTCTTAGAAAAGCAATACAGTCAGCAAATTTTTATAAAGGGAAAACTTTCCTACGTGAGCAACTGAGTAAATGAAACATTATTTCTGCTGGCTATTGATTAGTTTTCTTAATGCTCTCGGATTTCCACTCTCCCGTGTCAATTCCAACTTGGGAAGGTATCAATAGTTAATGGGGAAAAAAACCCAGTTCTAAGTCTGAATTGGAGTAGGAAAGGCTTTTCTGGGATTTTATAAAGAAACCTTTACTAATGGTTTCAGTGGTACTACTACTACTACTACTAAATTGTCTTCAATAAATACATTCTTTTGCTCAAAAAAATGTATGTAGGTTATTCAGCTATTTATAACTTTGTATCCACTTTTACCCACAGTATACTCAGAATTTGCAGGACACTACCAGTATTAATGGAAAATTGACACGGGTAGCTCAATTTGTGTATGGATAATTATTAAATAAATATCTATACAGCTTGAATAAAATTGATGTAACTCTGAGTACAATGAAAGGGTTTTCTACAAAGAGCAGAGAAAAACATCACTCTGTATCTGAGAAGCTTCAAGGTAAGAAACTCAATAATCTCAGCAAAGGGCTGGATGTTACGTGTACTGGAGCCCACAGTTCATAAAACCTTGTATTTCAAATTTAGATTAACTTCTTTTACAGAATATCGAATTCTTATTTGCTTAGGGGCATCTCTTTAATATCATAAAGAATGTTAGTAGGAGTTAATAGAAGAAATTTTGAATCACCAACACTGAAGAAAATTGGATCCTGGCAGGTGTATTGAATAATAAGATGATGAGGACATAGGAATTGGACAAAGCTTTATGCAGCTACTACCATGCCCAGGTAATGCTAAGTTCGTAGGAGACAAAGATCAGAGAAGTCTTTCAAAAATTAATTAATCAACCTTCACAGCACTGAGATAATACCTTCTTTGAAATGTTTTATCATGGTTTTTTTGACAGCTTCTGCTTGCACAAATCATCGCCTTCATTTCAGCTACCCCACAGCAAAAGTGAACCATGTGCACTTCACTGTTTCAGAAGACATTTTCCAAACTCTGTTTTCATGTTGCCGATATACATTCCACCAGGACATTTAAAACTCAGGACTGCTCTGCATGAGACATATCCCTCCTCCCTCACCAAGCCTGAAGGGAAAGTTTCCAAGTAGTGTCAAAATAATGGCACCCATTAGGGAGGAACACTGGGAAGGAGAGTGAGAGACAAGCACATGTGGTGTATACTACTGGGATCTGTGATGCAAAGAGAGAGCAGACTAAACAATTTAACTCTGTCAAATGGAGAAAATTCAGTAAAAAGAAATGAGAAAGGGAGTGGCAAGATTGCGAAATGAAAAGTACTTTTTGGATCAGATCTGTACACAGAGAAAATTTCCATGGGCCAGAGATCAACCATAGCCTGCTACAGCTGGAGCAGCACCAGGGCACGTGTGGGTTTCCAGAGGAGTGGCCAGTCCCTAGAGGGCTTTTAGGCCTGCTCAGAAAGCCAGAAATCAGCTCCACCCTGGTTCACCAGGGCTGCTACGTCTCCTGCCTGGCAGAGGAGCAGGGCTACCACAAGGGCTGCTGGATGAAATGGACCCACAGCAATGCAGAGAAAGCGAGACACCTGCATGCAATTTCCCTGGGTTCTCCTGGCAACCAGATGTCCTCTGATTCCAGTCCTGTGTCAAAACAGAATCCAAAATTGGAGGGAGCATCTGTAACTTCCTGGTGGCCAGCTCCTCTCTGCTCTCTGACGGGGGGCACACGACTCACGTCGCCTGACCGGTCATGCAGTTTGGTGTGTGCCTCTGAGGGTCTCACGGGACTCTGATGCAGTGAGCAACATCCTAAGTCTTATTTTCAGCAGCCATTCAACACTTTAAACGTGTGCTGCAGCACCCATTAGAAGGACATTCAAGGCTGCCCTGCGTTTTGGAGACTCCTTGGCTTTCAGTCAAGTGTTGTATCTGGAGAGCAAACAGGAGTGAAGTGGAACCAGGCAGCTGCACCAGCTCCACATCAAGTTCAAGATCATGGTGCTGCTTAGAATTTTCTGTTCAGTGCAGACAGCTTCCATTCAGGTTCCCACGGCTCTCGTGCCCCATGCAACTGTTGCCTACAACTCTAATAATTAGGTGGTGAATAAATGTCAAGAAGTGCTATCTGATATTTCTGTAATATGCACTGCGTTGGTCTGTGCCATGATTGCTTTCTATTGCTTTCCCATCACACAGTGTGGCGGTGCATAATGGCTTTTATCCCCAGAGAGCATTTTCTCACAGAAAGTGCTGAGACACTGTAAATCTATCCAAAACAGTGCTGCTATCTTTGACTTTGATACACCCAGCTACTCAGTAAAAAGGCACATTGGGATACACTAGGAAAGAAAAAAAATACACTCAGTTCTGAGTTGATTCAGCGTTGATGTGTCTGAAAAAAGTTAGGTAGCAAACCACTTCAGAGATCACTCTTTCAATAAAAAAAAAAAACTAACTTAAAACTTGACATTTCCAAAATGATGAATCTTGGATTGAATCATGTGAAATGTCAAAATGAAGAGAAAAAGGAAAATCAATAGCTGTGCAGATGAAGCAATGTGAAGTCAATCACACTGACCTGCTAGTGCTGGCCACCCATGTCTTTTTAACAGCAGTATTTTCAAAGTCTACAATACCTGAAAGACACCTAGAGATTAATTTTCAAGACTGAATTCCCTCTTAACAATAACATTATTACACATCTTGTTTTTAAAGACTGGAGCAGGGGCACTATAAAATGGCACATTTCCAAAAAGTTTTTACTGTATTCTTGGGATTAGTTCATCAACACTATCCTCATAATTTCATGTTATATAATTTTTCCTTTGAATTTGATGTATTTTTCCTGCTGGGTAACTGAAATTTTTAATCAGAGGAGAAAAAAAAAAAGGCTTAGAAATCATCACTGCTTTTGAGATGTGTCCTGAGCCAGCTGCTGACCCTTTTGTAACAAAACTCAGCATTTTCCTGTGAAATTCATAGCTCTGGCATAAATACACTGGGCAGTCCTAACTTGGGCATGTCCTGATGGAGCTGGCCTCTCATTCCCAGGCTGTGTGGGAAGCTGATGGTGGCTGTCAGAAGAGAGGTGCCCAAAAGCAGAAAATATGAGCACCCCCTGTATTACATTTCAGTGCACATCATTAAGAAGTAAACCTAGGGCATTTCATGTTATCTCATGTACTAAATGTTAATTTTTTCCCTGAATTTATTTCTGACATGGAACACCCTGGACTAGCCAGAGGGACTTGCTGAATACTGACAGGTACCTGTAAGTAAAACAGGATAATCACCAAGTGGGAAACCCCTTGTTGGTCTAGGGAATGTAATGATTTTCCTATTACCTATAATCACTGGTTTTATTTAGGTTTAAAAGGCTTCTCAATTAAAATACAGCTTAGGCATGGAATATTAGCACAACTGTTTTTATTGCAGCACTACTCAAATAAAAAGGTAAAATAAAAGTGTGGTGGAACTGGATTATTCCTGGATAATTCTTTAAGTGAGGACTGAGAAAAGAGAAGCCTTTGTTTCTTTTTTTTTTTTTGAATCTCATCAGTGGAAAAGAAGGTTTATTTGAGGAGAAAGAAAAAAGAAAGGCATTTCAGAGCAAAGAGGATGTCTGAACTGGTATTAGAAAGTAGACTTATAATGACTGACGTTAGAGATTAGTGCTGAAAGATTAATGGCATTAATTCATAAAACCATCCCTAAGCCTCTCTAGTCCTTCTAGGACCATATAAAATCATATATTTTTACAGCCTGAGCTGTTTTAGAGCTTTAAGATGGAGACAAAAATGGAGACTCAATCGATAAAAAACAGTTAGTGCTCGTAGAAAAAAACTGTCTGTGAAGCTTTTCTTTTAAGTTTTCTTACAATATTTCCTACAATATTTATTATCTTCTGCTGCTGTTTAAAGAGGAAGTTGGGGAAAAACCTTACTTCAAAGGATATGAAGTTTTTTTCATTTTAAGACTTTTTTTACAGCTAGGAAAAAAAATCAGGTAGCCTTTGAAATGAGATTTTTTCACTCCACCACCCAGAGCAGAACTAAGGTAAATGTGGTGTTGAACTGCACCAGCCTGTGTCAATTCTCTCTGTAATTACTAAGCAGACAAGGGCATTTCAGAGCATGACTGATGGTTTGTTGTTTCTCCAAATCGGGCATGATCTTGTTCAACTGAATGTGGTTGACAGTGGCAAATAATATAAAATGTATTGTTTTTCATGAGCTGATGGTTATAGAGCTTCTTCTAAAATCATGTCTTTTGCCAAGGCAGCACCTTCAAAAACCTTCATGACTTTGAAGGAGATGGAGAAATGCCCCAGTTTCTCTTTCTGGCATTAGCAAGTATACAGAAAAGCAAATATGAACTGCTTTATTCCAAACAGCTTAAATTTAGTAATGTGACTGTGATCCATGCCATCCACTTGATAAAACTCTACAAAGACAGTGCAATGCAGAAGAAAATAGATAATTTAACTCTGCCCTCACGTTAACATCGATGCTTGGAAATCACAAAGGGACCAAGGAGGGGGAATGCTGCTTTCTTTCTGAAAGCTCAGAAGAAAGCCTTAAAATCATGTTATGATTGAATTATTTTTTTTCCCTGTCAAAGACAGGAAATCCTCTTTATCTACCAAATCTAGAAAAGTGATGTTTTCAATAACCTCAGCTACAAATTACTCTCCTAGATGGGCCCTTCCTTTCTACATTAAGGACACAGAGCTCTTATATTTACTGCAATGAACATTTTTCAGGTATGGGGCTCACAGTAACTTTTAAGATTGTTCTCAGCTTTACATTTGTCCTATTTGGAAATCTTAACTTCCCTATTTAAACCAAAATCTGAAAGCCAAAAAACCTTTAGAAATGCTGTTACTAAGAACTACTTGTTCCTTTTCTGCTTATAGACTAGAATGTTTTGGGACTCTCCTACTCCTATAGTACAAATATGTACCAGATGTTTGTGAAAAAAAAAATCTGCTAATCAGCCTAATTAAACCCATCGATTTTATTGCATATTTTAGCATTTCATCAGTAGTCTGTAAAATCAAATTGCAAATGCTATTTACATGAGCCACAAGTCAAATGCAAGCAAAAAACCTCATTCAAATAGGGTTGTTTTTCTTGTTTCATTATAAAAATATATCTTGCAGATGCTTGCTACTTCTTCCTAAATTTAGCATACTTGGATAACCCTCTTCAGGATTATTGTTAGCATCAGACTGTAGAAAAATAAGACCTCCATGGTCTGCCATATATATCTTGCCAGCATCTCCTCAGAAACTTCTGATGGTCGATCCCAATCCAGCTGGACACAGAAACTGGGAATAATTTGGGATGGAAAGGACTTTGGAGGGCACCTGGTCCAGCCTTTTGCTCAAAGCAGAGCCCAGTTAGATTTGGGCTTTGTCCAAAATATTTTGAGTATTTCCCAAGACAGGATAGAAGTCTCAGTGTGCCAAGTTGCCACAAGTATTGAGTATTTCAACAGATAGAAAACTTTTCTTACCATCCTTTACTGAATAAAAGGCTGCTCTCAGTACTTATGAAACAGCAGACAATCCTCACAGGAGTGTCTGAGACCTGAAACCACAGCACACGGGGCTTCTCTGGGTTTGTTGTTTTCAGAACAAGGTGTTCTGCTGGACAGAACCTCACAAAAACCCGACAGAACTTTCTAAAATCTACATCACAGGCAATTATAACAATACATTAGCATTAAGCATCCCCGTAAATATGCTAAATTATGTTAATCTAGTAAGTACAGCGGTAAATGATTATTGATTGTGAATGAAATTATACCACAGACTTAGCCTGGAAAATACATGTAATGAGCCTAAGTTTTCCATCACTATATACAGAGAAAAGAAGTTTTACAACAGCTCAGTAGTTCACACTATGAGGTTTGGTTCTTCCCTGTGATCTGGAGCTCAGCTCTTTGCCCATATTTCTTTTATTCTATTTCTCAGTGTAAAGAAGAGTATTTAAACAAATTGGATTAAGAGAAATCTTAGTCTCAGTAAGAACATCAAGTGATCTAAAGATCCATTTCTCTCTGAAACTGCCACCCAACAACTTTTAATTCAGTCCTGAAGTTTGCTGAGTGTTAGACAGCCCAGTTGAGTAAGTGAGTTAAGCACTGCTAAACCTATCAGTCAAGAAACCACAAATCAACTCTCTGGAAAAAGAGATTGATTAAGAATCATGTAGTTTTGTAAAAAAACAACCCCAAACCTTTTATGCAGCACTGCTAGGATTTGATTAAATCCGTGCTCACTGATTAAGTTTTTTGCACTGACTTTCATCTCCAAGTCCTTTGGCTGTTTTAGCCTCTCTCCATAGTGTTCCTCATGCCAGGAACTTTGCCATTCCTTGACCTGAGAGTGAGGCAATGCAAACACAGAGGGACAGCCTGGAGAGCTTCAGTATCTGATCATGTGTCATCCTGGATGTCATGGAGCTGCCTCAAACATTTTCCCTATGGCACATTTCCCACCAGATACCGGTTGCCTAGAATAAATATTTAATCCTTATGTGGGAGGAGATCTCTGGCTGATTAACTAGGTATGATTAAAAACCTCCACTGATCAGAATACCTGTCAGGGGCACTTTGGAGAAAAGATAAATAGCCTGAAGAGTCAAAATTTAGGTTCAAGCAGTTAACAGTTCAGTAAATATGATGCTGCCATTGCTTGTGACAGATTAGACTCTGGGTTAAGCGAAAAGCAGAGGTCTCTGGACTGATCTCAGCCCTTG
>WEIT01040408.1:56954-119211 GCA_013389985.1 Dryoscopus gambensis | reverse complement strand
TTACTGGATATACATGAGATTCATACTTTGCTATCACAACACAATCACTGTTTCGAAAATGTGCTATATACCAAAAATACACGTAGTTAAGAAAAAGTTATACTAATTTTGAGTCTCCAGTCTCATATCAGAAAAATCCAAATAACATAATCCTGGGTGACAGGAGGATTCTTACAGCCTTTTGCAACTTCCCTAGTATAGGTAAAATAGCAGGACATATTTTACACAACTGTTAACATCACACATGCCTAGAGCAGCAGGTGAGGCAAGAGGCCAAAGGATGAATCAAAGCCACAGTAGCCACATAGCAAAAGCATGGCCAGAACTTTTCAAGGTTTGCTTTCGAAAAAAGTAAAATACTGTACTGGGAATATTAAACTGCTCCAGGTTTCTCTATTATGTTAAGCTCTACTTTTGGAAGCACAGGGAACAGACACATATAGACTTACACACACATAAAGTAACAACCCCAAATAGCCCAGAAGCCAGCACAAATAATGATCCTTCATCCTTCCACATACAGACATCAGAAGGATTTGGCATCAATTCACACTACCTGCAAGTTCAGCTCCGGAGTTAGTACCCCTAACAGGAAGAGCAGATGCTGAAGGAAGGAAACATAGACTACAGTTGGATAACAGAAATGCACACAGTGCTGGGAAGGGGAAACAAAGGGAAATCTTATCTAATTTATTGAAAAATAAAAGTAAGTAGATAGTAAACATGTATTAAATACATATCTATATAAAAATATATTTTAAAAAGTTTAAGTGTCCTATCAAATGAGGACAAAACTAGTATATGAGGAACAATGTGTGGTTATATGGTGATATAAAGAGAGAACTGTCTAATGGAATATCAAATTATATATTTCAAATACATTAAATACAGGAAATAAAAGCCACTCAGTGAAAATGTTTGAAGTACCTTCCCTCTTTATTTATATTTAAGCAACAGGTCCTTTGCCCTCTGCTAAGTGCAATATTTTTCAATAAATGTATTTTTATTTGTATGTATAAAGTACCTGTGAAAGTAAGGACCTCATTAGCAAAACTGACTCCCACAGAAGCTGTGGTTTGGCCTCAGCTGAAGCAGGAGTCCTCTACTGGACAGTGTGTGGGCCACTCCACTACTTATGACTCAGTAGATTCAGAAATAGGAGCTTGGAAATAGTGAAAAGTTATAAGCTTTTAAGGGTGCGTGATCTGTTCTCCTGCTCCACAAGATGCTATGGAATTTATTGAATTGGTTCAAATAGATCTACACAACACAAGTATGAACATTACTCAGGCACAGTAAAAATTGAGAAAATTCACAATGGTATAAATAATGTGCTTATGCAAGCATCCAAACAGTCATACTGCACTTATTTTGTATTGCAGGTGAGGGAAAATATTTTATTTCTTTCTGCACCCCATCTAGAGAGAGATTGATTTTCTACATTCCTTTGGAAGAAAATGAATATGAATAACTTGGCATTATTTTTAAAAACTCTGATTGAAAAGACACTAAAACAAAGTGTTCAGAAGCTCTGTATACTGGTTTTCAAACACAGGGTAAATATTTTTCTAATATTATTGTATAAGGTGTCATGTTGTAGCTACTTTATATAAACTTTATTGCTTGATTGAAACATTATAATTATCAATTCATCCAACTTAAATGATATTTATAGGGTCCAGCAGTTCTGCAGACTAATTTTTTACCTTTTTTTATTAACTACAAAGGTTAATAATTAAAAATTGAAATAGAAGGCAATGAATGTCTACATGTATCTAAATAATTAATTCATACTTCTAATATTTTTTCTCTGCTAAATTTCCCTTCTTGGTGCTACTGCATTCTCTCTTATGCACACAGTACCCCAGACATTTAAACCACAGCTAGCATGACTTTTCACTTGGTCGTGATAGTACATGTATTGTGGAGAGTTTCTTCATGATTAAATTCTGTAATACTCTACAAGATAAAAAATGGGGGGGTATGGGAAGGGGAGTTAGTGTATACATGGTCCATTCGATCTTCTGTAGCAGAAGATTGCAAAGGTGTAGCTCTCTTTGGGACCTTGCTCAGAGTTACCAAGATACTACACAGTAATGGATCACACAGGAAGGCTGGCTGGCCAACACTCAACATGAAATGCATTCAACTATATGTCAGATTTCAAATTCAGCAGCCACCAGAGGCTGATAAAGGAATGGAAGTTCTCCCTGAATCCCAACCAATATTGGCTGATTTAAACTTCAACATACAGGGCCAAGGTCTGTACTAAAACTGAACAGAAGAAATTAATATATGCGAGGAGATGGCAGAATCCAGAGAGGAAAAAGTACCTACATTTTGCCCATAAATATGATGTCAGCACAGGAGAAAGCACTTCTGTCCTCTCTCTCAAAGGAGCTATTTTGGACTTTTTATTACTTTCAGTAATAAACTTCTCATTTGGTGCAGAAAAGGTTATTTTTTGTATGACAAATAAATGTCTCCTTCCCAGCCTGCTATGAATCAAATCAAGTAATACGCAACCAAGTTTGAAGATGACATAGACCTAATAGGTCATCAACAGTGTGCTCCTTTGCTGATGCAAGATTGCTCCCTGCAGTCTTCCAGGCCTTCAATTTACTTTGAAGAGTCTTCAGCAATGGAGCCTTGGCCTCTTCTTTGGTAAGTGCTTCTGGTATCACAGAGACTGAAGCTACAGGAAGGAATTCTTACTGCTGTGATAACATTTTTATAGATGATAAACCCCATTTAGATTGGCCCATTTAGAAACTGACCTGCTGAAGATAGGCACTGCTGCTAACTCTACACATGCGCCCTGCCCAGCACAACCTTGTTTAGGGTCTCTAGCAGATACTGTAATTCGGGTAAGCAATAACAAATCACTTGGCTGGGAGTTCAAGAGGATTACAGCTAAACTCACTTGGGTTGTACTTCCTCTGGGATGTTTATTGCAAGTCTTACTGTCTTCCAGCTTAACCCCTCCCGCTGATTCCCCAATTTTCAGCTGTGGCCTTTACTCTCAGCTGGCTTGTTTTATGCTGTCCCTTTACCCTGAAATTTCAATTTACTGTTTTAGATGAAATCATACTGGTTTATTTTATTATCGTAGCATGTAGGAGTCAAAATGGGGCATGAGGGCCACTTAAGACCCAGAAATGCTTCTCACTCTCCTTAAAGAAACAAATGAGGCATGTGAACCCATGAGACTAATTTTTAACCAGAGTTTTAAAAGGATGTTTGTTTTCCATCTCAGGAGAAACAGAGAGACAGCAGATATGGTCCTGTTACTCTATACGGAACAGGAAAGGGAGGTGCTGTTCTTTCATTTACTCTAAGATAAGAGATCCATTATTAAATTCTACCCCTGTGTCTCTGACACTTGTCATGCCTGGTAGGGGCTAGGACACACGGCACCAATGTGCCCTCATCTTTCAGAATGGGCATGTCTTGACAGACATGCAGGTCAGTTTGGTTTTGCAGCTTTCTGGTTTGTTTTTGGTGGGGTTTATTTTTTTTTTCTTAAGGCAAGGAGCATTTCAGCACAAACAGATGTTTTTCAAATATCCTTTAAAAAGGGTTTTTTATTATTTTACTCAGGTATACTAGACTCAGTATTTTGAACCTTGGCTGTTTATTCCTTCCTTTAAATAAATACACTTCTGCCTTGAAAAGAGGAGATGAAGTCAACTGGTTTAAATGTTTCTCATTTCCATGCATCATATACAGTATGATAAGCAGTTAAAACTAAAAGTAATATTTGGTATGTCAACAACATGTCTTTCACTGCCAAATACTTCAAAGTCCTACAAAACAAGAAAATTTAAATGGGTTCCAAGATGTAAATATCTTGGGACAAGGTCAAACAAGGTGGCAAATATTTGTGTGTACTACACATTTTCATCTGATGAAAAACAAACAAATACAGATTTTTATTTTTTTGTCAATGCAGTAGTAAAGGGCAAATGTGGGAATCCATCCTATGCACCAATATTTCTAGCATTAAAAAAAAAAATCAATGTTTCTTTAACCACTATTCCAAGGCTCCTTTACGATTATAGTTCAATACCTACTGATGTGCTGACCTACCTAATCTGATGTCTTGTCCACCTCCAAAATGAAGCAAGGCTATATGTAGTCTTTTAGTTCTTAGATTCTGGGAAAGATCTATACCCCATTAAAGTCCACAAAAGTAACAGCACCTTCAATAGCAGAGTGAATATTGACATGCTTTAAGAGAAACTCTTGCATATACCAACACAACACTGCAAGGCATTGTATTATATCCAAAAAAATTCAGGCCATAAGGGTTTTTTAAAAAAACATAGCAAAAACTCTGTATCTAAGCTATCTAGTGCAAGTGGAAGCATCCAACAAAGGAAACTAGTCAGTACCTGTTGTGTGATCTGTGGTTCAAAGAGTTATTTATTCAGCAGACATAAAACAAAACTCCAGACTCGTGGTCCGTTGGTAAAATTACACTGCAAACAAATACAATTCTTGTCTGAGGTAGAACAAAGCTGAGTCCCATAGTCTTTTGAAGCATTACAGCCTCTACACGATAAATACTTAATTTATAAACTGGTGGACAAAATATTAGTGAAACAATAATGTTCAGTATGCCCACAGCCATACAGTCAAGTATGATCCCACAGGTCATGCAGCTAAGCCAGATGAGTTTAGGTCAGTGTTTGAATTTAACACCTCCAGAAGAGAGCAAGAGTTACAGAAGTATGACTGTAATTCTGTTCATATTCAAGATCTTTGCTTCAAATCAGGTTCCATATTCACAGTAAGTTAACCATACCCGAGTTAACTCTTCTTCAATTAATTAATTTTAATCAAGATACACAACATGGCAAATTTCATGAAATTGGTTTTTAAAACAAATTTTATAATCAAAAGCTGCAGAATTAGATTATTCAAGTATTAGAGGAACTAATGTACCAGAAGAAAAAAAATATTATGAGTTGCCAAATTTTGCTAACTATAGCTGTTGTGTTTACTCTCAGCTGGTTAACTCAAAAGAAAATTATTACAACATTCAACATCAGTTTCATGCTGGATCAAACTCAAGATAGAGTGAATACTCAGATAGTAAACGGAGTCTGTACTTCAATGACAAGCTTTCAGTAATGAGGCAGTATCTCTAAACAGAATGCTAAACAAAGTCAAAGATGTCTTTATATAATCCTCACCAACACTTTATTGGTAAAAATTACACACTATATTGTGGGTGTGTATGGAAAAGCTGCCGCTTTGTTCCAGAGGTGTTCCTCAGGAAGGAACCCCCGGCAGCGCTATTTTGCACTTGTTGGTGCAAGGCAGCTCTCTCACCCGTGCGGCGGAAACACGCAGCCACGCTCACACTGGGCTGGGTAGCTCAGGCGTCACTAGAGGCAAAGAGTCAGGAGGCGGCCCTACGTATGGAATTTCGAGGGGTTTATTACCAAACCACAACAAAGGATTCCATGGACAAATACGCCTGCCAGCCAGAGGCTGTGACACACTTTCAAAAGGGGTACAGAAGGGAGGCGGGGTAATACAACAACACCCAATGGGGAGAAGGAGGGGGCAGAGTGGGGGCTGGATTACAACCCTGTAAGGGATGCAGGGGGCGTATGGCAGCTGGCCAATCAAACAGGCGGAATCCACATAGACTCATGAAACCTGATGGGAGAAGCTTTTCTCACCGAGTTAAGGGGTGATTTTAGACTTCAGAGTAGGCCCACCAGCGGGCCTCTCCTGTACCTGAGCCCTTTGGCCCCCCGGCTACCACAGCTGCTGGCTCAGCCACTGCAACACGTGGCAACCAGTAACAGCCACTTGCTGTTAAAAAAACCTGCCAGGAGCAAAGAGGAGGCACACTGTAACAACTGGATTTACACATCCACCCCAAAAAGCACTCCAAAGTCTAGCACTTTTCAGCAGAAGGGCAGCAATACCACCAGCAGCTGCCCTCTCCAGAAATCTGTGCTTGGACAGAGGCATGGTGCAGAGTGGGTTAGCAAGCTCAGTTTGTCTGGCCATATCCCATAGCTCAAGCTAAACACAAAATCCCATTTACTAATTGCCATTGGAAGAAGAGGACAACCCTTTATGCGAGTTCTCTGACAGTGGCAATTACACTTAATTTTCAAATACAGCACAAGACCACACATGTTGAGAGAAACAAATTACAGGTAATTCAGATTTACTGTAGCCAACTCATAAACCACAACCAGACTAACCCCCCATGGCAAGCAACAGAACTAGACCCAGCTAAACTACATGTGTCATGTTTAATTATTTAGCAAAATTGGTAATTCATTTCTCAATAGAGACTATGACAAATATTGACAAGGTGTCCAAGATACATTTATGTGATACAGTTTTACTTTAGCATGAAAAAGAAACTGAGTTCTGCTTCATCATTCTGCTTACAGTACCACCCTGACTCTAAACTGCTTCTGAATGATCAAAATTCCATATTCTTACTGCTGCTGCATAGTGCTAAACACAAACTAACAGTGCTTTTTATAATTCTATTTATAATTCCATACACTTATTATATATTCCAATTTATAAATCCATTCATAGCTGACTTCCCTGCATTTATAGGAAGATGAATAAAATTGTCCTGATACTACCCTAAGAGGAGAAAGCTCTTTGTTTTTTCAAACAATCGGTTTACAAATACTACCCTGTAGTAAGTGAAGTTGCAAATACATTTGTCTGAAACTATGTGATGGCAGCTTCATTTAAAATAGTATATTTTTCTCGGATTCACTTTACTATTTCTAGTTGGAAGAGTTCTCCTCTGCAGAGGGCAGAGAACTTTAAATTCAGTCAATACATATGCACCGTTTGAAATCAATACCTACAGAAGATATATTAACCTTCACTTGAAAAATGCCAGTAAATAGAGCCAATTATCAAATTAATTTTTCTTTTATATTCATGAAGTAGGAATAGTCATTGTCAATAGAAGCAATCCATTAAGTGAATGACTAGTAGCTGAAAAGATTTAATCTTTAGAGCATAGGAAATCTATAAAAGCTGCAAAGTCAACAATATATGCTGTCCACAGAAATTCATCATTTTTAGGGAGACAGCTATTCCACAAAATAGCAGCCTCATACAAGCATTCTAGTTCACGTTATTAATTAATGAAGTCGAGCTTGAGATGTTTATGATGTCCCTAAACTGCGTTCTAAAAAGGGATATAAAGTAACAAGCTACAAAAATAATAACCCCGAGTTTTGAAATAGCTAATACATAGTGCTTACATTTCTTGGGGGGGGTCAGTGGCATCCCCTAATTTTAGATCATTAGTCCTGCTTTTCCAAGTGTTTTGTGACAAAATTGTTGGGCTGGTAACAATAGTGCTGATGCCAGTACTGGAGAGAGAGTGTGTCCAAGCTACAGGAGATACAGCTGTTGTTATTCACCCTCTCAACAGTGTAGTCTTAAATCTACCAGCCAGTGCAGAAGCCTCTCTACGAGGACTTTCCTCATTGCTCCAGTTTAGTGGAGTGCATTTCAAATTTTTACCAATACTTAAGACAGAAAAAGGAACAAGATTTTTCTTTTAGTTTCTGTAAGTAATCAGCTGTCAAGTGCTACTGATTCCACTACACCAAATGCAACTGAGCAGCATTTACCCAGCATTATAAAAAATCGTGGTTCTCAAGGAAGTCACTTCATATATGCTCACAGCTTTAAATAGTTTTAAAGCTCTCTTCACTGGAAAAGAGCTGCAGTGCTGCTTACTAGAGGAATCTCTGGAGTGACTCAAGCATGACGACTGGGCTCTTGCATTGTAATGAGTTATTCTGTACCAGCAATAACAGCTAAATGTAAGTCACCCATGAGCCTGAGGACAAAGGGTGGGGAAGAAAAACTCTCCTCTTCTGCACAGTGCTAAACCCAATTCATTCTGGAAAAACAGCCAGTATTTCCAGCTGTGCCTACCTGCAGTAAGGACTCACATTTTTGAGGTGCTGAGGGAGCACAGTTGCCTTTGAGTCACCAAGTACAAAGGGTGCTTAGAGCCCTGGAAAATAAAGACCTAGCCTGCATTTAAGAAGTGCAGAGTGCCTGCAGCTCCTATTGGTTTTACTGGGAAACCCCCTATGAAACCATAATATCAAGAGGCCGTAGCCCTCAACTTATCTCTGAGACAGCCAGGGATGCAAATCTGCTTCAGGTGCAAAAGAAAGCCACCTTGCCGTCTGGGAAGCTCCTGCCGTCACCGGGCTGTTGTCTCTCAGCAAACTATGATAAGAGAAAACCAATCATCAGTGCATGAGATTAGTGGCTCTGTATTCAGTGCAACCCAGAAATTACAACGCTCCTAAAAAAACCCAAGAACAAAAACCCAAATTAGAAAAGCACTTTACCATCCCCAAACACACAACCCAAAATCATGAGCTTAAATATTGCCTGTTTTCAAAGCTATTTTCTTCATGGTGTCTTCAATGCCTCTGTTGCTTTAGAAGCCACAAGCACCTGCTGAAAAAAAGCTGAGATAAGTTAGAAGATCCCCTTGATTGAAATGAAAGGAGAGCTGCCATCCCACTGAATCCTAAGGAGGGAATGAAGGCCTTTGCCCAAGACTGGGGTTAATATACCCCTAGCCAGGCCTGCCTCTCATTTCCAGGATGCCCCAGGAAAAGGGAGGAGGTAAATACCACAAGGTATAAAAGCTCTCGAAGGAGCTGCAGCTGTTTGGTTCCTCTGACTCAAATTCCAGGTCAATAAAGGGCTGGATAGAGAAAGGAGCTCTTCAGGGAAATGATGACACCTTCTTTTTTACTACAACTGCTTCAAGCAAAAAGGTAGAGACTGGGTGAGAAAAAAAGCTTTGTATTTTGACAGCATAGCTAGATAAGTGGGATAAGTTGTTAATTTGCACAATTGTTCCTTAGTGATTACTCAGTAGTGCTCCATATGTGACTAAGTAGGGTGGAGAAGAATAGTAATTATATGAATGCCTTTACTCACCTGGAACTGAAGTAAGAGGGGCCAAGCAGCTGTAGCTAATTTGAGAGCTTGTATCCTGGGTGTAATTTGCCTTCTCCCTCTTCCAGGGCACCGCAGGAAGAAGGAGTGGGCCCAGCCAGGGGTATATTAACCCCAGCCTTTGGCAAACGCCTTCATTTCCTCTCTGGGAGTGGTTGGCATAAGAGCCCTCCTCTCATTTCAATGAAGGGGCTCTTTCAACTCATCTCAGCTTTTTTTTCAGTAGGTGCTTTTGGTCTCTAAAGCAACAGAAGCTTTGAAGACACTATGAAGAAGGTAGCATTGAATGCAGGGAGTATTTAAGTTAATGGTTTTGGGGTGAGTGTTTAGGGATGATAAGGTGCTTTTGTAATTTCTTTATTGGTTCTTGTATTTTTCAGAAGCATTGCAAATTGCTGAAATTCCAGATCGTGTCAAGTATGATGATGCAAATTTTTTTTCAGCAAATTCATCCTGTCACAAAAGGGACCTGCCCTGTGTCAAAGACGATGTCTGAGATTGAGGCTTCTGACAGGTAAAGCTGACAATTGTGACAGGAAGAGGAACGGTCAGCAGGGGCGATTTTTGTGGGTTTCTTAGAGATTATTGTGAGTTTCGTAGGGATTTTTGGGGGTTTCGAGCAATGTTGTTGGACTTTGTTCTGGGGTTTGGGGCCCATCCGTGGACCTCATAGGAACACCGTAAGAACACCATGGACCCCACAGGAACGGCACAGGAATCCCATGGATCCCACAGGAATCCCATGGTCCCCACATTTGTCATTTGTGTGTTTTGGGGAGGGAGGGAGGAGGAGTGAGGGGCAGCTTGAGTTTCAGCAATGCCACATCCCCTTTTCTCCTCTTAACCCAGGTGTACCCTGCGGTGACTGCATCGGCCTCAGAGCGCGGTCAAACCGTGCAGCGGGAGGACCTGGGCCTTCTTAGGAGGCAGTGAGTAGGGAAATTGTCCGGTTTTGGCCCTTGTGCCACTAAGCTCATGCACTGAGGTTTGGTTTTCTCTTATTGTAGCTGACTAAGAGACAACGGCCTGGTGACGGCAGGAGCTTCCCAGATGGCAAGGTGGCCTTCTTTTGCACCTGAAGCAGATTTGCATCCCCAGCTCTCCAAGAGACAGAGTTCAAAAAAGGGGAAAGACACACCCTGTCCCTCCTCAGGTGCATCTAAATATGCAGCATGTCACACTTCAGTCGCAGAATGATTTTTTCAGACACTAAGGAAATTCTACTGCCCAAGTCTGCAATATTATACTAAAATCTCCAAAGACCACACATATTTCCTATTGAAATCTGTGATCAGTGACAAGATTATTTCTTCTGAATTCACCATTATGATTACAACAATGTCCTATAAAGCACATTTTATTTTCATTTACTTTAAGCAATCCTTTACAGAAGTCCCCACTGTGAACCATACAACACTATGACTGGTTTCTAGAAGCCGTCACAGGGAATAAGCGTCTAATATCCTCAGTAAGTGAATGTGCAATACCAGGTTCTAAAGAAAGAGTCTGGTCCTTGCACCTGGACCTAAGCACTACCACAGGTGAATTAGAATTGAGAATAAACATATTCATAAATAAAGATCAAATTATGTGAAAGCTGATCACTACTTGTCACCTTGGGGTTTTCACCGAACAGAACAAGGCTCAGATTGCAGATAGCTACATACAAAATGGCTCTACAAATACTACACACTTTTTGATGTCCCTCCTTTAGGAAAAGCAACTTTCCTATTTCATGCAATTGACTAAACTTTAGTTCGTAAGTTTAATCAAACTCTGTTCACAGCTTTTTCCAAAAGACTCCTATACCTTGTGTTACTTTGGGTTGTGCTCTGCAGCAGACAACAATAAATATTTATCAGAGAAGTGGTTATAATATGCATTTTAGTTGGATGAAATACTGCATAGATGACATACTACACAGTAACAAGAAGTCATGACTTAAAGAATAAATTCCATTTTCCTCACAAATCAACTGAAGGCAAAGACACTTTCCTGTTGTTATTTTCCTGAAGTAACAGCTATATGTGTAAAATGCTTCATCACCAATTTGAGTTCTAGATATATGACCCTCGTACAGAGGAACTACATACTAGGATTGTTTATGAGAAATGCAAAACTTCATCAATCAAAACATTTAAAAGGAGTGTTTGAAGATCCTGCTGCACTGGAACGATTTGCCTTCATAGGTAGAAGGCAGATACAAATCGATGAGACACATTCAATTCAGCTCTGACTAACCTGAAAGAAGGGAGAAAAACATGACCAAAACAAAAAGTCACTTATCAGAAGCACCTAAAACTCCAGTGCTGAAAGTGTGTGTATGACCAATGCCTTGAAAGGAAAATGGACTAGGGACCTCCTTACTCTCTCACTGCAGAGATAATTGAACATAGCATGTGAAAAGAGACACGGTAACGGCGATTATTAACTCTGTATTTAAAAACCTGTAAAAAATAACACAACAGCCTCATTCTATTTATGTCAAAGACAAATGTTTGAGCTATTTCATATTGTTTGACCTACTCTGACATACATATATTGATACAGATCACAGCAAAACCTGTATTAGGCCTGTGGGAATTATGCTCCCTTCCTGCTGCTTATAACCATTTTTGATGTACCCAGAATTTTCTCTTTATAAAAAGCATTGCACAAGTAGAATGGGACTATTTTATACAGAATTGGATCAGCAAGGTGGCTCCTTCCCAGTAATTCCAAGAACATCATGTTTATTTTGTGAACCGTAACTGCATAAATACTGAAAACGCCAAAAATTATCATGACGTGAAACATAACCTTGAAGCACAACAATCTGTCTAAACATAATGCATCAAATACAAGTTTTTATACGAGTTAGGGCCTGAAAAATTCCAACTTGTACTTTTTTTTGCTATGTTGAGGACAAGCCGTTGAAATGTCCCAGTGGTGCTGTGGTTGCCATTGTAAACAACACAGTGTTGTTGCAGCACTGAAGTCTGCTAGCTGATTTGGCTCTCAGCAGTGCAAAACTCAGTGTTGGCTCAAATCTGTCAGGGGACACAGGCCTTTAAGAGCTGCCACAGGTCCCACTCCACCCTCATTCTGGCTCCAGCAGCATCTCTGCCTCAGTCCTTTGCCAGATACTGATTTTTGTTTACATTCACTGTAGAAAGAGAATCACCTTATAAGCCACAGTTCTTTACTATTTGGACTGACATTTTCCTGTGAACAATTAAACTGAAACTGAGAGAAAACTACAAGCAAAAATTTGTTCAGTGCTCCGTATACCAGCTTCTTACCATTACTGATATCAGGTGCTACAGCAAATAATTTGTACATGTTCATTCACTGAGTTAAACTGTTTTAAGATAGTACACTCACAAATGCATTACATCTTCTTGAAAATGTTTTGGGCATGGCTGATCTGGCTAAGAGTATGTTTTCATTATTATTCATTACATAGGAGACCCACACACGTTCAGTTTGCTGTGTTGTGCTGTGAACATACAGCTGAGCCCTGGTAACTCACCATCTGCACACACTTGGAAAATGTGAAATAACATATAGTGTCTTCTACTATTTTCCAGATAGCTTCTCAAAAAATGAGCATACTGCAGTCCAACATGTTTTACCTTGTAGTTGTTAGGAGAACACACATAGCTCCTGCTGCTTAGCTGGCACATGGCAATTTGTGGAGAGGAGGTATCTTGGGATTATTCACACACTATAACTTTTCTCTGTAAGTGCATTTGCTTGCTAAATGTTACCAGATCTCTACTTTGATAATTACTCCATGATTTAATTTTAAATAATTTGCCCTTTTTAGACAATTAATGACTTTCTAAGTGCAAGTTCCACAGGCTTTTCAGCTTTCAAGAAATGCTCCCCTCTCAAATCCAAAAAGTCTGTGGTGGAGGACCAAACACACACCTAATGAAAGCCTTCCCTTAAGAACAGAGCTGAAATAGCCATCATTTCTACCCACAGAAATACAAGTATCAGGATTCAGCTCTCTCAGCAGACATATCCCTTGGTAATGAGTTCACGAGTTGGCCTTTAATGTCTGCATTTATTTTCAGTACCTTGAGTGACTCCTTTCCTAGAGACTAACAGACTGCAGACTCACAAGGCAAAAATTGCCAGTGAAAACTTCAATAATTCTTGCCAAACCAGTCTCTCATCTACTATACACTACTCCTGGCTTCCTCTTGCTAAATTGCTCTGCAGACAGTCTTCAAGCCAACAGAATGATTCCTTCCCATTGCTTCATGGAATCAATGCTGCCATAAAAAGTATGTAGGTTACAGTTACACCGATTGCAGTAATAAAAACATTCATCTCTTTACTCAACCTTGCTAATCAGGCTAAGCAAGGTTTTAGAGCAATGAAAGCCATCTCTAAAGACTAAGAAAAAAACAAATTCTTTTTACTCCCTGCACTATTTATTTCTATAAATGCCAAATAACCAGCACTTCACACAAGATGTCATGATCAAGGAGAAGAGTGCAAGAAAGCTGATGTCCAAGAGCTGTAGCACCACTCTTTGGTCCTGACTCTACTTAATGCAATGTACAACACAGCATCAAGGCCAAAGCCTGCCAAAACTTAAATGCTAAATAGCAAGAGCACATCTATGTGAATAAAATTGTAACACAGAAGTTGCAATTCAGTAAATGTCTTCCTGAAGGCTGGATGAAGGTTTTCTCTATGGGCAGCCCTATAATTAACATCTATAAAATGATTTGTGTCCTCCCTGATTCATTGACTTAGAAAAAGGGATGAATTTATTCTTTTTAACCACTTTAAAAATATTCACATTTTACACAGTTTTAAGTGCTCCAATCATTCAAGATGAAAAAGAAATAAAAACAGTTAGAATGGGGTGGGGGTTTTCCCTTTATGGCTGGTATATTCTCAGATATTCATGGAGAAATTTAGATCTGCACTATCAGTATTCTTAGAGTGTTCTCACATATGATGTCCCTCTCCTTGAATATGACAAGCATTGTGCCACAGAGTACAGGATTAGAAAAAAAATTAAAATAAAATCAGAGAGAGCAGAACCCACTCATTTTTTTTACCTTTTATTTAAAAGGTATTTTCTTAACTGTATCCAGGAAGGAAAGCAGAACCCCAAACAAATACAGATTATGTTGCACTTCTCTAGGAAAAAATTCCCACTGCTCCTGCAGAAACATACCAAGTACATTGCTTTTGACTTTTAAGCTTCCTAGTCACTGACCATCAAATTTTTAAAATGCTGACTTCTGAGGTGAGGGCTCATAACCTTGTTGACTGCTTTTGGACCTGTGATTAGACATTTCTGAATCCATCACCTTATTTACATTGGCCATTGGCTTTTCACCTGTCTCCACAATTTGCTTTCTCAGCTATAAGGGGCACTTACCTGTACAGGAAAAATCAAAGGAGAGTTATCGCTATTTCACAAACCATTCAGAAAGAAAAAAAATTATATATACCTTGCAGTTTAGAAACTTGAGGCAGAGATAAAAGACAGACTTCTCAAAGCATGCTCTCCTGGTTCTGGGATTCCAAGAGACAAGAGCAAGCAGTTCTGCCCATTCAAATGAGTGATGTCTGTAGTTGAAATTACAAGTTCTCAGTCACCTCAAGTTGAGTTCACAAAAACAGAACTGCAAAATGAGAGGCTATAAACACTACACACTTCACTTTCTCTCACAGACTTAACAAGATTGCTCAGGTGCAGGTCAAGAATGGAAACCTGAATCTCAGATGTTCATTTTTATGTCTTTTTTACACCAAACCATCAGGCCAGCAACAGAAGAAAATATCCACAGAAATGTCCACAGCAGAATGTAAAGCTTACATAAAGAATCTATTTCAGTATTGCAAAGCTGCTGGATACAGACAAGGTGAGACTCATGGCTACACTGCTTCCTTCAGGTGATTCCACCTGGCAGAAGAGGTGGCAATAGTGGGCGAAACCCCCGAGAGCTGCTTTAGCTTCTGCTAAGACCCAGCACCCCCTTTTGCCAGAATAAAGCTTTTCAGAGTATGTGGTTGCAGCTTCCTTCTGACTCAGCTCCTGAGTGATGTTTAACTTCATAGGGGCATGCAACTCAAAACCATAACTCTGCCCTATTGCTTTTTTTCATTTTAGGCAAAAACCATGTTGCAATAAAAATGCAAACCTTATTCCTCTGTCTCTGCTGCACAGAGTTCTCTGAACTTAAAACCCTTCAGAAATTCCCTGATTTCATTTTTCGCCTCTATTTTGGCCATACACTTTTTGCATGCCAGATGGGTTTTCCCCAAGCTCTCACACCGCTATGAAAACTGCTGCATTGTTTGTTAATTTATCACTGTATTAAAATATGATAGGTGAACCATACCTAGATAAAATGAATTACAGGTATACCTCCCATACATTCTGTACATCATGCTAAGCAAAAGCTGTGCTGTGTTAACTGTCAAGCTGAGAAATAGCTGACATTTGTTATTTTAATTGTTTACTTTGCTGAAATAAGCTTCTATGAGAAGCTATGACTTTTATTAAATCTTCACTACAGCATTATTTTCACAGATTGGGAGGCAAAAACTAATTTTCAAAACTGCTTTGCCCTACAAGGTCACTGCCAACAGCTTGAATGCACATGTCAAGGAGACATCTGCTTCAGAGAAACCGTTCTATGTTAAATGTGCATTTTTAAAGAAATTTAAGATACTTTTTATTTTAAAAAGTGCTTATTCAGTAATTATGTAGTTTTAACTGGTGTTTATTAACAAAGAATTTTATCCCCTGTGGATTGTTCTCCCATTTCATAACAGCCCCCCTGAATCAGACCCCAGCATTTGCTTTAGAAATCCCAGTAAATCATACCCATGGATGAACTCACAGACAAGCTGTCTGTCACTGATCTAAATCATTACAGAATTACACAGCAAGTTTAGACATTTTCTTCACCCAAGTGTTTTGAAATCATTGATGAGATCAGAAAATTTCTCATTTCTCTTTTCTTTGAAATGAAAAAAATCTTGTTCTCAGTTAATCAATTTTTTTTCCATTTCAAACCAATGCAACTATGGTTGGCAAAAGAGAAAAATTCTTGGTACATTGACACAGTGTTTCTCTGGCTGCAGTTCTGCAGTTCACAGTTTCCCAGTCTGTACTATTGCTGACTTCAAAAGAGCTTCATGTGTAAAGACAAAATGTTCTGGACAGAGAGATATTTTCTGCATCTTTTCTTCATCTTTTCTTCATCTACTTTATAAGAGGATACGGTTAAAAACAGTAATTTTTTTTTTTACACAAGTGTTTGAGGATCAATGCATCGATTAATTTCTAGGAATTATATTTTATACTTTCTTTTATTGAGGCCTAGCCTTTCAGTTAATAAAACCTGTGCTCTCAGGACTGATCTCTTCATAATAATGGAGAGATTCCCATTGACTTTGAGCTCTGAGTGCTAGAAATAACAAGCCCAAATATTTATGATTTTATAGTGTAACAGCTCACTCTGCCTCCACTCTGAAATGATTAAAGTTTTACTGTCAAGATTAAAATAGACCTAGGGGGTTTTTATTTATTAGAATATACAAATTATGCTTTTAATTTTAGAAGCTAGAAAACACTGGTCATCTATGTAGATTTTTTTTGTTGTTTTTTTTAAGAAGGTATGATTTTTAATTTTTTTTGCTGCTCAAAAGTATGGTAGTAAAGTTGCTATATCTAACTTCGGTCTTAAGGATCCAAGAGCAGTACAGGTTATGGAGAGAAAGAAAATAATTATTTGACCAATACTGAAGAAACAGAGAGGTTTGGGGCTAAAAAACTTTCATTGGGGCAAATATTTGAAGAAAGACATATAGATTTGCTTGAATATAGATTCCCTTCCAAACATATGCAAAGGATTGTCTCTTTCATGTTTTCCTTCCTGGGCCATGAATTCTGCTAATCCTGTGTTCTCATTTCCCAGGGTCCTCAGGATTCTACACTGACCCAATGGGACTGTTCAGCAGCTGTCAGTAGCCAGGACTGGGAAATGTTTTATGTCTGTTTATTGTTTCTTTGCTTATATCTGTCTTTCTTTACACATTCCATAAAAACAACTTTCAAGTTGTTCTAAGTAATGCACTTTTCAATAAACAGGGGTTTTTTCAGCAGGTATTACCCAATTCCCATTTCTAGGGGAATTCTGGGTTTAAGGAGCAAGCCAGATGGTGCAAACTGCCTGACTGACCTGTAACTGCATGGCTCCACATAGTTTCTGTAGCATCCCCGTTGCACACATTCGTGGATGAACTGCAGTGGTGACAGGTCTGACCCTGTTTCTGCAGGAGTCAGCTCTACTGTCCTGCCTCAGGCCTGAAACTGCTGCAGATGAATCGAATATTTGCTGAGCCCGAGATCATAACCTGCTGCTGCTGCCTTCATCTTTTATTTGATAACCACCTGATGCCACCTGTCTACCTCTCCTCATACAGCAACTGGGACCAGAACGTCTCCACAGAAGACCGGAAATATATGTCCCTCCTGGTGTGTTTGTAACTCCATTGATTTTATTGTGGAATTGAAGGAACACAAAAATATTTCTATCAAAGCTCAAATGGAACAACTTTTAATTCAAATATCTCTGGAAAGGTAGACAGATCAGCTTTGCAGCATACTAGGACTCATTCAGCTGAGTTAGATACGCCCCATGGACAAGCAAGCCACGGGATTTCCTTCCAGACAAAACTGCGTGACAGTTTCATAATTTCCCATTAGGACCTTATTTATCAAATGTTGTACTTACTGTGTGACAGCCATGCAAAGAAGGAACTTCAGAAGAAGGTGGGATCGAGACTAAAGACTTGCTGAATCCCAGCAAACTGTCTGTCCTGACCTCATCTCCACAAAACTGGGATGTGCCAAAGGAAGATTGCAGCCCTGTTAAATTGGCCAGCCCAAGGAGTTTGAAGAAACAATAATGCAATTCATTTTTTCTATTTAATTCCTAAAATCTACATTCTACTATTTTCCACAAATATCACATATTATAATATAAATTATTGCAAAACCATGGCCTTTTTTTACAAGAAGTTATAATTCTTTTATATTAACAATGTCAAATGATGTTTTATTTAGATGTCTATGTTACACTAAAATATTATCCCATCTTACACGGAAACACTGTATTGTTGTCTATATTCATATATATCATGAAAAAAATAGAAATTATAAAAATAAAATAAAAACTTCTGTGACTTGTATCAGCTGTGGATCTAAACATGGAATCTGGGATGATTTTAAATAAATAAGAGGAATAAGAGGATTTTATAATGCAGGAAAACAGTTACTCCAGCCTTTTAACTTCGGCCAGTGAACAACAATATATTTATTTATTGCCTATTAACATCTGCCAACAACAAAAGTTCATATAAAGAATTTTTATAAGGTATATTAAGATCTTTATTGAAGTTGTGTCATTTTGTATCTTTTGGAAGTTCATTTTCAGTTCCTGGCATTTTATGAAAATTCAAACTATACATCACTGGTCAGTAATAACCCCAAACACTGGGAAACAAATTTACAATCCAGCCCTAAAGGAAAAGATAAGTCTAATCGTGAACAATTCTGACTTATTTTTGTATAAATGCTATGTGTTTTCTAATAGGATTAAAGGCAATATACAATATATAACCTTTCTAGTATAGAAAGGCAATCATCTTTTAAGCTTTTCTAAGAGACAACAGAGTGGTAAAAAGCAAGTATATAGACACAAACTGGATGCTTACAAGGTAATATTCAAACTGAATGCAGGGGAAACAAGCAGCTGTTGAAGGGTTAATCTCATGTATTTTTAAAGAAAAAATATTTACTGGGTTTTTTCCTCCAGTTCTATCATCAATAATGCAACTCTGCTTTGTTTACATATTCCCTACAAGTCACCTGGGCTTTATTCTCCTTCCCGTCTCCTCTTCACCCTAAGCTTTTTTAAGCTCATTTGTTTTGGGAAAAAAAAAAAAAAACCAAAAACATAATATTAGGATCTTTTATGGCTGAGAACTATTAGGATGAAATGTAACAAATATTAAACATAGGAAAGTTGTTAAAAATGTGCTAACACAAGTGAAATCCAAAAAAAACTTCAGTGTGTGAGAAGTATATAAAATTTCTCTATACATGTCCTTCAAAAAAGTTTAATACATAGTCAGGTCACATTATTGCACATCAAATTCTCTAGGTCTCTAGCTGCCAGTAGCAATTATCTGTAAGAGAACATATTTTCCCTCGTGACTAGCTATCGGGAGTTTTTGACTATACCTAAGCATAGCCTTGAGCAAAACTCCTACAGGGCATATTTGGAAGAGGGTATTTCATTTGGATGAAATATTAAGGTTTCTGTGCAATATGTCTATCTATATATTTATACATCTGTTTCAACATATTGATCTGTTTATCTGTTTAATTACATGAAATAGTTGTATTAAAATGTAAATAGTTCCAAATCTCTATATTTCCATGCAGAGTTTTAAGACCAGCGTTCTGTTTCCGGAGGCTGCTGTCGGTAACAACCCGTGCCTACCAATGGCTCCCACCCTGCAGGGCTGCTGGGGTGCCCCCCAGGGTTGGCTGCACCCCTCGCCCTGTACCAGCTGCTGGCAGTGGGATGTGCCCGCGTTGTCACAGGGTGAGTAATGGTCAGGTGGGGAGGGGTGGAGTCACCACGGAGTAGGAACAGATTCCATCACTACAGAGGGAATGTAAAGTCATATAATTGATTATCTTTAAAAATGTATGAGGCAATCCAGCTTGCTAGAGGATTTTAAACAGTGCCTGCTGTGATGGTTTACAAAACTTTACATACAAAACATCGAGTTTGCCACCACAGGTTTTCAAACAAGTTTCCAGTTTCAGGGTGCTGTAGATGGACAGAAAATGAAAACTGTGTAGTTCGATGCTAATGGTCCATCCCACGGCACACAAGAACCACTGGACTCTACTACCAAGACACACAATGCAAATGTGGAGTAGAATTAATAATGTATGAGATTAATTTAATTTCTGTCCTGTGAACACAGATGCAACCCCTGCCTTCAAATGAAATTATGTTGGTTTCCTTTTGATATGACGGCGTCTCAACAGTACATTAACCATAAGAATGATTACTTGGTCTCATACTACACCCTCTGAAGTCTGCAATAATCTTTCCAGTGATTTCTAGGCAGTCAGATCAAGTCCTTTACATTTATACATTATGCATGTGTATTCATTGCATAACCATATTTAAATATATGACAATATAGTGGTAAAAATTAACAGATTATTATTCAAACAGAGGGAGAAAAAAAATTTATCAGGAGGTTAGGGATTTATAAAAACCAATCTAACAGCAGCAGACAATCACTAATTTTCATCAACACAGTAGCTTGAATAAATACAAGCGCAAACAGAGCAAACACTCCAAAAGCTTTTACATGTACTTCTATTACTGCAAAAGAAAACAAACATACAGCTTTAAAAAATGATATATTCTGTGAGTCTTTATAGGCCTGGTGGAACAAGAGTTGATACCTTCTATTTTCAAATGACTATGAAATATATAAAAAAGCAAAATAGCATAAATTTTCATCTCTCCTCTTAATAATATATTCAGAACCTTAAATTGTATTCTTCCTTCCTGGATTTTTCCAAATCAATCCTATTTATCTGATTGAATTTCTGTCCCATCTTTCCACATATTAAAGCTAATTAGTACCCCCTGATGAGAAACAGTCCACCGATGGAAAAAGCAGTTGGATAAGATCTACATTAACAAATGTAGTTCATTTAATATCATTTGTACTGCTGCATTATTAATAATACATAATTACCCTGTGCAGGCTGCAAAGGGGAAGAATAAAATCATTCATTAATTTCTTGGCCTTTACAAAAGGAGTAGTATATTTGCCACGGGCCAAAAAAGAAAGGTATTGGACTTATAGAATGTCATTCATCAGTCAGTTTTGCATGTCACACTAAAATGTTAACTTTTTTGTGTGTGTAAAGTACTGCTTTATTTAAATGAGATCCTTACCCTAACCCGAGATATGGTGTACCACAGAGCCACTGGAATCCTCAGTTGTTATTCTGAAAGCAACTGAACAAAGCAGCAGGACAGCCAACTATCTGAAAGCTGAGATTTCCAGACAGCTACTGAGGGTTCTTTTCAATGCATACAAATTCCAGGCCAAAACCCATACAGAATTTCCCATTACCAACACTTGGCTATATTTATTGTACAATCTATTACTTATCTACTAATCTATTTAATATTTTTTTCATTTATATATGTAAGTTACTCCAGACTTTGAACACTGCAGGAAGCAAAACCAGAACTGCTTAATTTTACCCACGCTCTTCAGTCCAAATCAGCACAATAACACTTTACACCACTTACAGAACAATGTAAGAGCCTGCTAAATTGCAGGCTAAAAGTACCTTTTAGGATATAGGATAAGTTCATCCAGCCATGAGCCAAAATCTATTGTTCTCACACCAGTAATCGTGTCAGTGTTGCTGTGCATGTTTTGCCTGAAGAACTGGTGTTTTGGGGTGTGTGTTATTGTTTGACCCTTGTAGGAACGTTACCAAACATACTGAGCCATCCTGCACAATGACCCCTTCTAGAACTCTCCTGTTCTTTAAAAAGAGAGAGGGCATGCATGCTAAAACCCATTTTTCTTGGAAGCAAGAGTGTGATTGTCTACTAATACTGTGAGTAATGCAAATTCCCACATTTATTAGAACAGGAAGGGTCTCTGAAACAGTTTCCCCCTGAGCAGGAGTGGGAGACATAAGGCAGGGACACATGAAGCATCTGATTCTTCTTTTCCAAGACAACTTTGGATGACAATCAGGCTTGCTTTCAGAAATGCTTAGCTCGCCTGTGACAGTACCTCAGAAATTTTGGAGAGAATTCCTAGTACTTTCTACATACTTCCTACAATAGATTGGGATTTAAAGAGACAATTCAGCTGCATCAAACCACTTTTAAAAATCAAGAAACAGAACAGTAAAATGAATGCATGAGACAGAAGTTTGGGAATTTCTGGGAACTTCCAGGTACAAGAAAGACTGAACAATGAGTTGAGTCCAGAAGTCAGAGGGGAGCTCATCTTGAAGGCAGAGGAGAAAAAGCTCATTTTATATTAATTGAATTACCATACCTGCATAACAGAGCACGTGGGAAGGGGCCCCGCACAATTAAAGATGATCAGCAGGTAAAAAACAGAGTGCAGTGAGTAGCTGCTTGTCCCCTCAGTTAACCACAGAAAAGGAGTCATTGGGTCTGCACTCCTGTGATGGAGGGGATAATTTGCATTGAAGTTCTTAAATGTTAGATTATTTAGTGGAATATTTAGAAGCTCACTGCCAAGCAAAACACTACAGTGAAATTGCTTTTTAAAGGAATGACTGAAGAGTGGACACAAGGTCACCTGAAACTGTTTCTATCATTTGGTACAAGCTCGAGGAAAAAGAAAAAAACCACTAATATTTATTACAGCAGAAGGATATGTGGGGGTCATGCTTGACCCTGAGAAGTCAGGGCACTGTCCTCAGGTCCCCAGTCAGAAATGAGACATGCAGGAGCAAAGACCATACAGCAACAGCAAGCACTCACATCCATCTGGACCCAGTAAAAGTTGCACAGCTGAAATTATACTGTTTAGAGACAAAGTCAGCAGCCTTCTGTCTGACAGTGCTGAGGAGGGAAAATTAACCCACCTTCCAGAGGCACTGCAGACCCTTGAGCCACCTGCCTCCTTTTCAAGTGTCCTCCATCACCGCCCTCAAAAAAACAAAACCAAAAACTCACTCACCTAACAGTGATATCCAGCAACACAAATGCGCAAGAAATAAGAAAATCCTGTTAAAGGACATAAAGAAATACTTCCAAAAGATGAAATGAAGGGAAGCAGGCTAATAGAAACTAACAAAAAGTTTGAAGTATAACATGCATTCCAGAGAGATCTGAAGTGTTTGACATCAAATTCTTCTTTTGGCTGACTTCTCAAGAATTTTAATTCTACAAAGTGTGAGCAAGTTTCAAGTGAATATTAAGCATTTTAAAGAAAACAATCTTAATTAACATGTGATCAAACAGGAACTTCTAGGATTGTTCGGATTTCTGTGTATTTTGTAATGGTAATTTATTTTAATATATGTAATTGCAATTTTATTTTCTAAGAACTAAACTATAAAGATGTTCCTCATGTGTTTTTTCACAAAAATCTATACAGTGATATGTGTATGCCTATAGCTCCACTTTAAATTAATGAAACAATATGGTGTTAAATTTGTAAATTAAGGATACTCTATATAGAAAGTCTACAATTTGTGAATTGTTTGAATGCCATTATCTCACTGATATAACAAATGAAAAAGTTATATTTTCTTAAATAATGTAAGAAACATTATTGTATGCATGTTTCAACCTTAATTTTGAGAAGTCACAAAATGTCATTAAATCCCAAGTATTTTTCTCAAAATTTATTAAATTCAATATGCTATATATGTTCAATATAAATAATATATATTTAAATATATGAAAGAAATATACTCCTATATATACAGTGTAAATCTAAAGGACCAGAACAGACTCCTAATCCATTCTAAGTCATACAACACAACTGAATTCAAGGTTAACAGCAATTTTATCCTAAATTGTGTTTGCTGCCAGCAAGTCCTAGTTTCCCTGTATTTACTACAGGATGCCACACTGAAGATATATCACAATATAAAATAGATGTTAACAAATAGAAGAAGCAAGAAAACAAGACAGCTAACATAAAATGGGAAAACCCACAGACAACAACAGACATTAACTTGACAATCAGTCCATATGCCTGCAATATAACTGTCCCATAACTAATTCATCAGGATTCACTGATTCAAGAAAACCTCTGAGAAGAGGGGCCAGACAGTACCATCACCAATATAAGTTGCTTGCTGAAAACAACCAGGGCTCTCAGGCAGCACAGGCTCTTTTTCCTCACTGGAAAAACCAACAAACTAAACAAATCTCTTAACATAGCTGGGTATTTTTCACCACGTTCTTTCAAGGGTTGGAGACCTTTATTCAGCTCAACCCACTTGATGTAAATGATGATCACAAATTTTTGGAGAGAGGAAACTTGTGGGTATAAACTTAAAGAAGCTGAATGTATCCTATTCTTATGTACTTGATTAAATATTCCAGGAGAATATTCAAAGGCTTAAACTGAAATTATTATCTAGTCCCTAATGATCAGAAATGCTTTAGAAGAAATTCAGAGCAAGGCGGGGGGGAAAAGGAAAAAAAAAAGGTTACCATAATTCAGGAGTATTTTCCACCTCCCTTATTCAAGAAAAATGGAAAGAGAAGGTCAGAAGACGTTCGGCAATTTGACATTGTCTCACTCTGCTCATGCTAGTCTGTGCTGAATGGCTTGTGGGTTTTTTAAAGATTTCTACAAACTTAAGATTCAGGCAGGTTGTGTGCAACTGAGGAACACAGATCACATTGCAGCTTATGATTCAAAAGCTGTTGGCAAAATGGGTACATCTGTTTCTACAAATTGTAAACTAACACCCAGAGCTTGACACAGGCAGCTCTAATAAATATTGAACATAAGATCCATCAATGAGTAACATTTTTCATACTTTTCCTTCAGGTAAGGCTGGGCTTTTGACTACATCTCACCTCACTGCTCAGCCTTTGCTTTATGTCAAAAGACACAGAGAGCCCACAGCCACTGCTAGCACATCTATATTGATCAGATTTGGGGGATCTGTGCGGACCTCTCAGTAGTGATTATCCTACAGCCCTGTGTGCCAGTGAACCACTCTCCCCACTAAGCAAGTGTAATTTGTTTCCTTCATTACAACTGTTGCAGCAGTGTACGCCAGCAGTAACACACCGCTGAAGACACTGCAGGGACTAACGTAGCAAAATGTCTTACATGGATGTGGATAATACAGATTTGCTGAGCCCACAGAGCTGGTCTCTGAGCTATCATCTGTAAGCCCCTGTAACAAGTTTCCTCATTCTCCCTTCACTGAGGTACAACTAATTCCTGCATTTGTTGACTGAAAATGCTTTACACCTGAGTTTTTGTTTTTCTAAAACCAGAAGGAAGAAAAGAAATTCAAGACCTAAAATTGCATTAATTAAACTAAATCCCATAACACATAGTGCACAGCATTCACATCATGAAGTCAAAGCTTTTGTACATTTGGTCATGTTTTATAATTCATGCATTAGCCAACTGGGATAACAGTATTTTAATGCCCTTGAAGTTGAAACATATTTTTCACTCAAGATTTCTAAAGCTGTCACATATTTGAAACTTAACTCAGCCTTGGTCGATCCATTTTCCCTTCCTCCCTGCCAACCTGAGGGGCAGTGCTTTGTGCTGCATCTGCCTCCAGCAGCTCTTTGCTCCCCTGCTCCTGGCTCATCAACACCTGAGAGCAGCCAGCGCCCTTCTGACTGGGGCTTCAGACCAGAGGCTTGTAATTCTAACCTATCACACTGCAATATCCTTTCAACAGGAAAACTATTACAGTGAAATATTTAAAATGAAGGATTTTTTAATATATATATAAAGAGGCAGGGAAAAAATTTACTATAGTTTGCATATAATGAAGATATTTCAGCAAGTGAAGCATAACAATGTGGTATTAAGTCTAATATTGGTGACATCTCAGAGATCTTGTTAAAAACTAGAGAGCAGGTTTTATTTGAACTTTGTTGCCCTTATATTAGATTCCTTTTTTAGAATTAATTTATTTCCTTGTAGTTCTCATTATGTTTTTATTGCATTCATGGAATAGTGCAGCATTTCTCTACCTAATTTAACACCTGTAAATTCCCACAGCTGCTAATGAAAGACTGTGTAGACTACCAGATAAATTTCTAATTCATATTTCAAAGGTTGCGAGTTCAAATCCTATTAAAGTTGTACTTCTTAATGTTTCTATTAACTCTTGTCCATCTCTGAAGTTACAGATTGAATTAATACTGTCAGTTTTTGAAAAGAAGGAAAACACATCTGCTCACAAATGTCGCACAAAGTAGGGATGAGGAAGGAGAAGAAAACAAACTTAGTAAGAGGACAATTCAGATGCAATCTCTGTGCTTTTCAAAGTGATGGCATTCTTGCAATTAAAAGCAAAAAGCAATGAACTACACATCTTGACTTCTTCAAGAAACTGAAAATACAGAGTTTTTTACATACAGTGCAACTACATTGACTAAAGCTTTGCCTTCCATTCCTGTCTTTCTAACATACTTCTCTTTACATTTATCATTTATCTCCCACCGCCTCAGTTTATTCATCTCTAAAATGGATGCAATACTGACTGACCTCCTAGTTAAGTAATCCGTAATCCTTCGGACATCCATAACTACTTCCATTAGAATTTTAAAGCCAATAAATTAAATGCATCTCCAATGGGATTTTGTCAGATTTAATTCATTAGTTATGAGAGTCTTAATGGAACAGCTATAGATGTTCAAAGGATTAATTATAGCTAAAAAACAAGCACTTAGAAAACTATTTAGCTATATCAAAAAAGAATATATCACTGGAAATAACCCTGCCCAAAGAGACCAGGAGCTAAGCAGCCTCTAATATTGCCCATGACTGACATAACTTTAAATGCAGCAGCATTCTGGAACAGTGTTCTAATTTATGCTCCTACAGATCTACATCTGCTATCAGAAAAAATTATGCAAAAGGTTTGAGAGAGGGTTTTTTTAAAATATATTGTTTTGCATATTAGATAACATCTGAGAAGCTGTATTTTGTGCAGCCATTAAGAAAATAATTTGACTGGTGTACAAATACACAATACTTGATTAACAACCAGTACACAAAATTCCCTTCTCATTTCTTGAGTGGTAATTGCTTTTTTCAAAAACACATCATTTTCTCAGAGTAACATCCAATTCTCCTCCTGTATTTTCAATTTACAACTATTCACTGTACTCCAACATTGACCTTCAAGTCATAAGGGTAAAAAAGTTTAGTTTAGTTTGATTCTCCATCTATTCTTATTTAACTGATAGCATATATTTCCAGTTATGCACAACATTCTATTGAAATTTAAAGAATTCATTTGGGGCCACAAGTCTCAACCTATAATATACCTGGGTTCAAAAATCTCACCAAAAAAAATCCTCAAGGAACACCCAGGAATTTTTGAGCCAATCTGAATAATTAGTTTAATCTGAATAAATATGCATCTGAAACACCTTTCTGATAATTTAAAATGAAACTTGTTCTCTTATTTGGCTTTCTCCAAACCAGTGTAAAACTGGTCAGATGCATTAGGCTCCAGTTCTGTGGCAAAAATACCTATTTTTCCCACATTTACCGTAATAGCAGTCACCAAAAATCCCAAGGTGTGGAGTCTCTGGTGGAAAGGCTTGTGAGCAGTACACCATAACTGACAGTAAGCTCATGTCCTGATTCACAGGAGTGACTGTACAAGGGCAGAAACTTTTCAACCAGCTTTTTGCTTTAATATGAGCCCTGCTTTACACTGGGTCTCATGTTTGGGCCACAGTTATACCCTCAGCCAAATGACAGATGCAGACTCTAGCTTCCCTGACAGAATTTGCTTTCAAAAAGACTGACTGACAAGTTCCTATTTGTTCTTTTTCGGGAGAAAAAAATAGTATTTTCATATATATAACTGAGGGTCATGCTTTTGGTATTTCCAGAGCTCTAAAAGCTCCAGAGACATAAGAGAGAGAGAGCTGACTTCTTACCGTTGATCACAAACTCCATCACAAGGAGAAAGAAGATTGAGACCTTGATGTAGGCTGTCAAGATTTATACCAAGGGGGTCTGTCTTCAAAAGAAGGCTGTGGATAAATAAAAAGCCAGGTAACAGGCTCTTGAGACAGAGCTTTAGAATCAGGGTGCATGGGCTGAGGAGCCCTATCAATAGTATTTCTGCAACAAACCTGCCAAGAAAACTAGGGAGGCTCTGAGAAATGAGTGAACCGGGAATGGGGGAGTTTATTTATCCATATGGTAACAACATTCAGACAGCTCCTAGTAACATGCAAGATGTAGTAATGTACTTGAGAGGAAATCATTTTAAAATATATTGTCTCCAAATTCTTATGATTCATACTAGCTTATACAATCCTTCGGGCCAAATACCACAGTCCCTCCTCAGCTCTCATTCAAGGAAAATCTGCTCAAAATCAATAGGAGTTTGCTTATATAAGGAAAAAAGTGAAAACTAAGGATAAAATAGGGCTATGACTCATGGTACAGATGAAAATTATTTTGTTGTTCAAACATGCAGACTATAAATCATAATAAAAAGATGCTATACCACTGATGACCTAGTTTTCAAAATCTGCACATAGTTACTAAGAGAACTGAACACAACCTTCAGCACACAAGCAAAGCCAAAGTCTATCACCTGGTTGACAGTTTTCACTTCTGAATGTCCTGGTCTGTTCAGAAACTGTCAGCCCCCTACATTGCACAAGCTTTCTTGTTCCCACAATCATGTAGGAGTATTTTAAGAAAAGACTACATGCTATTAGGGTGGGAAACATTCTACTTTTCTTATGGTGCCTCTGCATAAAAATAACAGTATTATCTTTTTTTTTTATTTTACCTTCTAATAACACAATCTGGGACTTATTTTGGAAGATTTGAGTGCTTCAGAGTAATTTATCTCTCACAGAAAACATTACCATGACAAATATTTAGCTATTATGTAAGTCACGTTTAATTCATTTTATTATGTAAAAGTGTTATTAGTACAGACACTTATGAAAATAAGTAGGGTTGTTTTATTATTTGTAAATAATTTGTAGTGAAATTTTACAAACAAACATGAAATGGACAAAGACATTTCACAAGATATGTAAACCAAAAGACAAATTATTATTTATCCCTTTCTTTTTTTTTTTAAGGACGCTGAAAACTCTGTTTATTATCAAAGACATTGATGCAACTTTTAGGGTTTGCCACATTTAATCACCTTTGTTGAGAAGAATGAGCCAATGGTCCCCCCGATTTCAGCCAGTCCTACACTTCTCTCATTAAATTTTCCAATTTTTTATTCATTTTAACATACTCTCACTGTTACCAATTTCTTGGTTTAGGCTATGAAATGCACGTATACATGCATTAAACAACAAAGCAAAGCTGCCTAAATTTTAGCAATATGTGTACTATTTCTTCTCCTCTTCAGTTATACCCTTTCATTTTGTATCCACGCTCTTCACTCCGTCATCAACATTTTCTGCTCAGACACCGTTACAATCCTCCCCACCCAACCACTTTCATACTGTTAATTTGCTAATGCTCTCAGTTTCTCCTAACAGGTCTTTTGGTCAAACTGTTTCATGATACTTAAGGCTCTACTTCCCCCTCTCTTCTCCCATCTTTCCTCCTCTCTGCTTTTTATTCCTAATACATTTTACATCTCCATCACTTTCATTCAACGTGACACATTTAGGAATTTACCTCTTCTCTCCTCCTTATCCTTCTGTCAAAATACCTGTTCTCTCCCCTGCTGTAAAATTTCTCCAAGATGTTTTGTGAAGCCAAAGCATGATTTCTCATCAGCTTCTTTACTGACACATTAGTGCATTGCTTCCTCTACTGTGCAGCAGAACAGGCTGTGTGTGCATGATGGGGTGTGTATTCCAGCAGATTGCAGGGATGGTGGGTGCTAAAATGCATGAATGTGTGTGCATGTGTATGCTCATATATGTGGGCTGACACAGAGGCAGCAACTGCCAGATATACTCCTAGACCCTGTGAATGACTGCGGCTAGAACTTGACCATTATTAAATTCCACTTCCAAGTCACACTGTAAAAATAGTTTGCTTTAAGCAAATTAAAGCAGATGCAGAAGTTTAAAATGAAATAGGAAATGCCTCCACCTGATCATCTTTGAATCTTTTAGAGAGTTTGAACCAAACTAGAACATGGGGACAGTACAAGTGACAGGACGATTATATTTTTAAGTGTAAAAAACCCCCCAGAATTGCTAAGTCTCACAATAGGATATCCAAAGGAACGAGGGAGCTGCTACTGGACTGCAGGAGGCACAGAAGTAACTCTGTGGGGCAGCCAGAGCACAGGGAACAGGGATCCAAGGGAATGATGCAGACTCTGGGTAAGAAGAGAGAAAGGAAAAAGAAGTCCAGCTGAGGCAAGCACGAGCATGCAAACGTTGAAATCACCTGAACCTGAGTGAATCCCTAAACTGAATAGCTCCGTGGGTCCATGTTTTCTTTAGATGAACAAAATGTGTTTCAAATATTTTTCAAATATTTAACTCTTTCCTGGAACTTGAAACTAAGATATGAGCACATGGAGAATTTAAGTGGATAACTGCTAATGCACACCCATGGAAAAAATGTTTGTTTCATGAAGTAAATCGTAATGAGACAAGAATCTCACATGTCATTTTATAGATTCCTGAGGCTCATATAGAAATTTCAAACAACACTCAAACCACCTCATTTCTACAAAATTACTGACATATCTGTTTTTAAGAAGGCAATCTTCCGATGTAATTTCTTCACAGTGAAGCTCCGTGACTGAGGACACTATGCCTGCTGCTAACCTCTCTCCTCCAAATTTTGCTGTTGCCTCTATTTCCTTGCACACCTGCTGTTTTTCAGCACAGACTGTAACCCAAAGGTCAGGCTAATCTGCATTTATCCAGACAACTGCACTGCAGCTGACTTACCAAAAAAGGGAGGAACCCAAGTGATACTGCACCTCTTAAAGAAGTACCTGGATGGTTTAAGAGGCAGCATTTCCTATTCATTAAAAAACAAAAGCAGGCAGAAAAATCCTTAAAAAGAAAGTCATATCTAAACCCAGTATACACTGTTAACCACCTGCCATGTCTAGTGCTGAATTGTCATCCCTTTGCTCTCCAAGAACTTGACAAGTCAAGTTCACCTCCCCAAGCATCTTGATTTGAAAAGAAGTAAAACATTCACCTTTTGAGCACTCCGAGATTTAGAGGCCAAAGGTTTATAGTAGGCAAACAGATTAAAAGGACAAGAGCAGTTTTACAGTCAAGATACACTCAAGTGTGCTGATTTTAATCTAATTCCCCAAATCCAGAAAAATTGTTTCATCTCCCACATTTTGTTTAGAAACACACTTCTGTCTTTTCTTTGTCTCCTCTCTTTCATAGAACAAAAAGAAGTAATGATGCTCACTGATGACACGTTTCAAGAAGGGTAAGTGTGCTAACAAGAATTAAATACAGCACATGGGCAGAATAATGCCAGGAACAGGAATAATTTCATTCATCATCTCACATTTACCTACTCATCAGTTCTACAATCTGGAACTTCAAGCAAAGCTTTCTGTATTGAAATAACAGGTCTTTGATTCAAAAATCAAAAATACATACATATAAAAGCAAATGCAAACCTCTCTTTCACAAGATATATATATAGACATATAATGGCAGTTTTTTTCATTACTACAGCTATGAGCTGACTATATTCAATTTAGTCCTGTCACCCTCCTTCAGTTCCACAGTCGTGTAATTGTTATTACATTTTCATCAATACCTCATTTACTTTGAAAATATAAGTCTCTGTCCACCTCGTGATAGAGTTTTTTTTTTCTTATCCACCTTTGCTGCAATAATGAAATATCTCCAGAATAATTGCTAGATGTGTTTCTTTTTTGAAATGCCATCCTTACACAGAGCACCCTCATAACCAGAGACAAAGAAAGAATAACTTTCCAGAAGTCACATTTCTCAATAAACACAAGCTTACAATTTTAACCGTGCCATCAGTCAGATGGACATAGAAGATATTGTGTATTTCATAAGGTTCCAGAACTACTGTCAGCCAGGAGTTATGTGTCACATCCATACAAGAAAACTACTGGAAATAAAAATTTTCCTTCTGTCTTCTGTAATATATTTACACACTGACTCTACTGAGCAGCATATAATGAAGAGATTTGTGACCAACAGAACACTAACTTGCTCAGTATGTGGAAAATCGGGCAGAAAAGCGTATTTTTGTCATTTTCAGAAGTAAGGGGACACCTACATTCACCTGCCAGTTTTGCCAATTTTGTCAGAGCTGAACAGAACAGTTCAGGCACTCAAATGTGCTTCCTTGTTTCTCTGAGCCATCAGCAATGCGTCACAGTTCAAGCAGATGCAGAGGACACAGCGCAAGGAGCGCGCACACCACAGCAACTGCAATCACTCGGGGATGTCCCTGCCATGGCCACTAGAAACTACAGTGGCTCAAGGCCAGACAGCTGGTACATGTAAGAGATGAAAACATCACATCAGCTGCTCCCACGTACTGGGTGAAATGAGTCTTGTCATCTTGAAGCATTTATCCACTGTGTGCATTTTGTAAGTTACTGCTACCAAGACATGAGTTGTTATAAACACTCTACGAAATGCAAGACTTAATATAAATAGTAGTTAGTGACTAGCTCACGATGAGAGTTGTTACTGTTTTGGTGGAAGTCTTGGCCCTTTCCGAAGCTTCTCTTGCACACTCTGTGCCTCTGCAGGCATTGCTCCCCTAAGACTGTAAACAGTAGGGAGAAAATTGCAAAATTTCTGGAGACAGCAATAGAAACTCTGCATTACATGATGAAATTTCTACATCATTCCTACCTGTCCAGGACTTTGACCATAGTGCATTAATCCATGACTGGTCTCTAGGATGACCAGCGTCTCCCCCCTTCACACATTACTTACGTAGACTACAGAGAGTAAAGTGACAGGACTAAACACTATAACATACAATTGCTTCAAAATTAGTATTAAAAAAGCTGTGTTTTTTCTAGAAATCAGTAATGGAACTAGTACAACAGAAGAATTTTGCCTATAAAATGCTTCAAGTGGTGAACATCCCTTGTGTTTTGCTCATCAGAGGTCTGATAGCTGAATGGTGAAAATTCATTTACTTCATACTTAGGAAATACTGAAAAAAATATTTTCCCCAGAAATCAATGTTTTGATTACCTGCAGGAAAAAATACAGCATGTGCCCAATGCAGTTTTTCACAGTTGCCTGCAGAGAACTAAATGTTGACTTTTTTATTAATGGAAGTGAAGGAAGGGGTTTTTCCTTCATCTTGTGCTTACCCGAATTATTGCCATTAACCTTGCAGATAATAAGTCTTCCATCTTCTTCTCTAATGGCAGAAATGAAATAAACTCAAGCCACTTCAGCACTGCTTTGAAACTCTCCCTTCTGATGTGCCATCAAAGCAGTCCTGAACAGGCTTTAAAATGAGATGGTTAAATGAGCTAGAGTTCTGCCACGCTCCCCTCTCCCACCTGTTGAATCCCATGACCCAGAAGTGAAGAAGCCACCTGCATCCCTCCTGCCAGCTCAGACTGCTCCATGTGATTACTGCAGCTGTATTCAGGATGCTATAGAGGGATGCAGAATCACAGAAAATATTACTGAAGACAATATCAGTGCTAAGTAAAATTCCAGTAAGAGAGCTCCGTAAGTGGGGGGAAGCCAAATGGTACCTGGACAGCCAGAACTACCTTCCTCAATGCACTCCACTGTAACTGACATGCCACAGCTACAGTCTTGATCTGGTAGCATTTCATTTTATTAAACTATCACTGTTCCTAAATTCAGCCAGAACAATCCCAGATCTGTAATTTTTCTTCCACTCAAAAGCATACTGCTGTTTTAGAAAACATCCCAGTCTCCAAGAAGATTATGAGAAATATCATTCCATTAATACTGTTCCTTAGGAGTTAATTTCATCTCTATGTAAGTCTATAAAAGGGTTCTTACACAGAGGGCAATAGAGTTGAACTAAAGCTGTGCAAAATGTACAAAAGCCACATGAAACTATATAAAACTCACCAGGTCTAAGGAGTGCACTAATAATTTGAACCAGCAGGGCTTTGCTCTAAATTTTATTGAGCCAGAAAACCTTTCATTAAAATCAGAAATGTAATTTTGGTCACTATCTGGAGTTGTACACATTTCTGGTAGCTAATTATTTCACTTTTTCCTCCCCTTCTCCCCCTTCCAGGATGAATGCTGTGACTGTTACACAAAGCCATGGGTACAAGTTTCATGGTCAGACTTCTGGAAGGCTAATTGGCTCCATGTGACCAACATGAAACCTGCTACAGCTAAGCAGAGAGCCTCTCTGTACCTGACTTACATAATTCCGAATTCCAAACACTAAGAATTCTAAAAGAAGCCCTTTTAAACACTAACACACTGTGTTGCTGCCTCCTGCTGCGACTGACCCAAAGAGAAGCGCCGCCTGCCGCTGCTCTCAGTGAGCACATCAGTCCTTTGGGTCTGTGCTTCCGAGGGACAGGGCTCGGGTTCCGCTGGCAAAGTGATTGTGTTGTTACAAATCTCTACTAGTTTCCACACGAAATTTCACTACCTATTTGTGTAACCAGGGAAAAGGAAATGTACCAGTGTTAACTCTTTACCTGGCTTTCCAGAGGGAAAAAAAAAAAAAAAGAAAAGAAAAAAAAAAAAAACACAAAAAACCCCCCACAAACCTAGAATAGGGATTCAAATTTGAAACAAAGTATTCCTTAGGTGACTGTGCCACTGCCTCGTTCTGGTTTCGAATCCAGCAGTAGCGAACTAGGAAACGCTGGTTTCCAGCAACTCTTTAGTTAATAAGTCTATCTAAAAGTGTTTAAGTGTAACATATACTCTCCACTCTCCTGATCACATATGCAGCAGGAGCAATTTAACAGCCAAAAAGGTTTACAGGTATGCAAGTTCCAGATCCACACATTCTGATGGAAAAAAAAAATGGATACACAATATATTAGAGCTTCTAATATATTGAGCTAGAGCTTCATCAGTCTTCAATTTATATAAGTCTGGTCTTCATAGCACTTACATGACTAGATGTATAAAATAACAGCAGTAGCAGAGGCAACTGCTTATATATAAAATATAAATAAAAGTGGAAATTTCTCCTTAGGAAGGGAAGAATTTTCACAGAAGCAGTAACCAGACCAGATAAAGTGTGAAAGTCAGGGGGTGAGCTTGGCATATTCTCAACACTGTAATTTTTGTTTGTCATAGCTGAAATTGTAAGACTTGTTCTGTTTAAATATGTTGAACTAAAAATTTTGATAATAATTGAGCCTTTTAGAGAAAACAGGATCAAATATTTGAAAATACTAGAATTGATTTTAATGATTAAAAAAGAAGATATCTTTGAATTAGATAAGGGCAGAGTAAAAATATACAAGACCTGAAAGCAAAGAGACATTAAAATTTAGTGAGAACTGGATGATCTTAATAACTCAAGTAGCAAGAGAGAGGTGAAATTGGATAATAAGACATTATTAAACTTCAAGCTTGAAAAATAATAATTAAAAATGACCATAACCAACAGATGACCCTTGGTAAAGTCAAACAAGCATGCTGTGCTGCAAAGCTGTGGTGTGATGTACTTCCAATATTCATGTATCAGAGTAAGGTTTGCTTTAAAAAAAAATTAGTAAATTTGTTGGCAAATACAAATAATGACCTTTATCGATCACAGCCTAACAGTAGATACATAGCATTCTGTCTTGCCTCCTGAATATTTGGAAGTAGCTGACATCAGAATTGACTTTGCTTATCTTAAGGGTAGAACATTCAGCATCTGTTTAAAAGCACAAAACTGTACTAGTAAACAGTTTGTGATCAAAAAAACCCCAACCACACTGTACTGCGAAAATGACCCTGAGATCCATCAATGAGGAATACATAATTATGGAGAGTAATTAAATTCTCATCTTTGTTAGCATTTGGAAATTATTTTTCCCCACAGATACCAAAAACACTGAATTAACTTAAGTTTTGGTCATTGCCAGTGCTTCTTTTATTCCTTTTTCTTTTTTTTTTTGTAAATGAAATCTTCCTTTAACCTGAACAACTGCTCATGGTCACCTTCTGGAACTGGATATTGTTCCTTTTTTTACCCAAATACCCCGAGACATCAAAAAAGCAGTGTTGAGAACCAGGCACAAACAGTGTATGGGCTAATCATCATTATTTCTACCCCTTCACCATCCAGAAGCAGGTTTTTACTGTAAATCACTGAAAACAAAACTCCACAATGTCTCCTTTCCTTCTACCCACATTTTCATTTCAAGCATCAGCTCACAAAAACATTTTGCTGGGGAAAAAAAATAAAAATCAACTTTTCCCAGAGCTTTTTTTTTTTTTCCAGTTGATTGCTACTTCTTGGCACCAATTATAAGCAACTGCTTCACAGCTGAACCAAAGCAGCACAGTCAGCAAAATCACAGCCTCTCCATTCACAAGCAATCAGAGAGACTCGATGCAAAGGAGCAAAGGTGAGACAGACACCAGCCTAATAGGCCAAGGAGGAATATGCCCCTAGTTCTGCTCAATCCTGGCAGCCTGGTTGGTCAGAATGTAAATCTCTGGTAAACAATTTCACTGTCTGTCTGATAAAGGACTGCGAACTCAGTAGGAAGCACAAAACCCCTGGGACAAGGGGGACTACAGATCCTGCCACACTAAAGCCAGTGTAAAAAATAAAAGCATATAATGAACTTGCTGCCCTGCTCGAGTGAGGCATCTCTGGTCATTGCTCAACAGTGACAGAGGTACCAGAAAATAAAGACCATATTCAATGCCTCTTCCAAAGGACAGGAGACACCAAACAGCTGTCTGTACCAGCAACTTGTGGGAATTCAGAGTCTGCCTCAGTACCATGCTTCACACCTTGATTCCTGGCTCTGGTTCTTGATCCTGCTTCCTACCTGCTGAGCCCTTTCTTTATTCTGTTCTCCCTGTGCTACGGCTTGTCCCTGGCTGGCCTGCTTGGCCAAATCCAGCACTGCCCACTGGCTGCTGCCTTGCTGCTTGGAGTCTTTAAAATTCTGTCTCAGACTTAAACAATTCCCTCCACCCCGAACTGATGTGTTATTTAATTACTGTGGGTCCTCAATCATGACCCCAGAGCTGATTTGTTAGTCTGCCATCAGCCTGGTCTATCTCAGAAGCACAGACATCCAGGTGATGCAGAGTTTGGTTCTTCAGGTCAGAATTCCTTTGAGCTCCAATAGAAGTCAGCACCACAGTTCGGGGGTCTTCACATCTCTACTGTTGCCAGCTTTAGCAGAGAAGTCAGCTTGATTAGGTTTAGCTAAGTCTTCTGGAGAGTGCTCAGTCATGCATGGTCATGTTTAACTAATAAGTACCACAGAAGGTGAACAAAGAAGCATGATAAAAACAGATACGCGTAACACAGAAAGCTCAGATCACTTCAATACCACACCCTGCAAGCTACTGGCAAGTGCTATGGCTTTAGTGGTAATTTTGGATACAGCTGGGTGACTTTTTGCACTGATCACTACAGAAGTGCCTGTTCTTACCATTAAATACTTTCCCTAGTTGATCTAGCAATATTATTAGTGGATGCTGAAGTAGATTACATTAACCTAGCTCTCTGTATTCATATTGAAGTTCTATATGATCTGTCTTAGTAGAGAGTGAAGAACAGTAATCAGCACACCAAGACAGTTAGAGCACAAGCATGAAAGCTGCCTAGGGCAGCATGCTAGTACAGGCAGCAGTCAGAAGCTCAAGTGAGAAACCCTCTCCGCTCCCACAGGAGCACAGGTCTCCTCCAAGCAGGCTCTGTGACAGCAGTAGGGCACAGGTTTGTTGAAAACATTTGAAAGTTACAGCTTTCTAAGGAAGGGATGGTTATCAGACTCAGCCATCAGTCCTAACGCTGCCCCACAGAGCTGCTAGGCTAAAGCAGAAGAAGAGCAGATTGAAAAAAATCATAGCCAGATGTGGGGTGAATACCCACTTCTGGGGATGGATCAGCACACCATACAACCAAGAAACTTTGAAACCATTTGTGAAAAAATTATAATCAGGGCACAGAAACTATTTTATAAACAAGAAATCAATTCACTGTCGGCCTACTCAAACTACAGTACCATTAACTGGATGAGTTGCTTGTTCTTGAGTGATCAGGAACTGCAAGCTCCTTTCTGGCATCAGGGCCAGCCTGCTCTGCAATCCTTCATCACTTAGTTATTAATGTTACTTTGTGGGTGCATATACAGGCCAAAGTCCAATAGCTGGTGCAAACCTTTGTCTTACTCACTTTCTACTTATACACTGACCTTGCTGACTCTCCTTGCTCCCTCTGCTACATATGGTCCTGGCTGTGAACTGCTGCAAACTGTAGAACTCCTCCCACACACACACACAAGAAACCCCTTCATTTCCCTGTTTTACACTCCAGCAGACATAAAAGCCACCTGCACTACTCCCCCAGTTTGTAGGTACATAATTTTCTTACACTCCTGCCCCAAAGTTAAGCAGGAAACTTACCTAAAGCCTATCAAAGACTTTTGTCCACTGACCAGATCCATAAACAGAAGTTCAGGGATGATGAGTAGGGAAAAGCAGAATTGAAGCACTATGTCATGCAGGAAATCACGGTAGAGACTGAGAATACTCTGGGAATCACGTTTCCTTGCGAGGGTAGTCATTTGTAGAGGACACTCCTGCACCCTCTCTAAGGCAGCTGTATTAAATTATTGTCATGGTTTTTGTGCTACAACTCATCATAAGAATTTTATTTGGAATTCCTTTTAAACATTCATACCATTTGACAAGCAAAATTCCCATTATTGTAGAAGTCATAAGCACTACTGAAAGTGATGCTCTCTTTCACAGGTCCTCATTTTTCAAAAACATGCAAAACTACATAACAACCAAGCTAACAAACAGTATTTCATCACTTTTCTTTCACTTTCAATAATTCATAGCCCTAATATTTACTCTATTACCTGTGCAGCATAAATATTAATGACATGCCACTACAAACTTTGAGTACTTTCTGACTAGATCAACAACAGAGAACTCTTGCCCTTGGCCTAAAGTCAAAAGATTGTCACTGTGATTAATAACAAAAGTGACAAAACCTTGTAACTGCAATCAAGAAACATATTATTCTAGAGAAACAATTCACTAGTTCCTAAATGCATTGCACAAAGTCTTGAGATGTGTTTTAGAAAACATCAGAAAGCCCACCCTGAAATTACCGTATTGCATGGAAGATTTTGCAATCCTTTTACTGCATTGCAATGTTCCAAAAGATCTATGTCTCACATTTAACAGGCTTTCTATTTTGCATGTTTAATGTTACAATGCACTAGTAAAAATGAAGGTTATGTCCCACTTTCCCTGAATGATTAATTTCAACATACTTTTAGAGAAAAGAAAATTTAACTCTTATTTAAGGGGCTAGAATGGAATGCACTGTGCTGCCAAACTACTTACCTATACAAAAATAAATGAAACAGGGCTCTTTCCCTCAGTTTTCCCTGAAGGAAAAGCAACACTCATTTATGATTTTGTAGAATTTATCTACTCAAAATTCAGAAACTTCTGATGACACAAATCTGTTACCGCATTCAAAAGGTTCTTGCATTTTCCTAACACTACTATTACTAATAATGCTTTATCTGAACCTATCTTAAGGCACAAAAGTCTCTTCAGTGCAGTTCAGCCACTTTATGAGCCAAGGTTAATCTTTCCACAGTGCTGACAAAAAATAGCTAATGACAGTAGCAATCCACACCTTGGTATTCTTTAAAGAGCCGTAAGTATCTGATGAGAGATTGTCACCATGCATAGGCAAGGACAGTCTGGACTCCTAGATTCTGAACTAATACTTATTCTACTTAGTACAGACAGCTCCTCCCCTCTCCCCCTGTCCCCCACACGTAATTTTCTGTTTACTTCAGGAACAAAGTGGGCACTTATCTTTTTTTCCGCCCATTCCTGTGGGAAGCTATAAATCTTCAAATGCATTTCTGCCATTTTGACAGCCATTGACACTATTTAACTGGGGGCTGCCTGAGATGCGCAGAATCCTATCATCTCTCTCCTCCACAAACATCAGGAAGAACTCAAAAACCAAATCAGATATTTAGTAGCAGATGAGTGTAGTGTTTTGGCAACCTTCACCAGTTTTTGTTCTTCAATTCTGTTCAGCTTTTCTCTCCTGTGTTTGGCTTGCTGATCAAAGTCCAAACAGTGAGGGCTACAATATGCCTAGTTTAGCATGCAAATGCAAACATCAAAAGCAGTCCTCCTTTTTATGAACACACACATACTATCGTAGTCAACAACCATACACATCCCACTTCTGGTTTTGCCACTGGGAATACGAGATCCAAATTAGATTCAGAGGACAGGAGAGAGAAAGTTAGTGGTATGACATTTCCACCCATTCCAGCAAAGTTAGCCACAAGTTGTGGCACAAGCAATAAATTATACACTATGAAATTTCGAAGAATCGCAATCAACATGAGACTCCAGTGTTTGTTTGTTTCTTTACTTCAGCCTTTATTTAATTACTACTCTGGGTATAAAACAATTTTCATGGAATGCTCAATCATAGTATCTGGACCCACATCAGGTAGAGAAAGACTTGTGCTCCAAACATGTACAGGGGAGCTCACTTCGAGAAGAGAGAAAGAACTAATCAGTGTCATCCTCTAATGTCACTTAGCACACAGATTTAAAACATAGCAATTCAGATGTGACCAAGAGGAACTACTTTACCACAAGGACAAGATTTTTCTCTTTACTTCCCTGCAACTTATAAATCTTCCATAACAATGGCCCCTTCTGGTTCAGAGAACCCATCTGTAGGTCTCCCCTGATACCCATCAAAGTCTGCACAGAGTTATCCTCAGGATCAGTGTTTGATAGCTTTTCTAATAATGTCAGTTCAACTCTGATCCTTTTTTTCACAAGGACTTCCTTTTTTTGCTTTATGCAAACATTGTCTCTCTATTGCTAGAGTGACTGCTTTTCCTCTCTTTAAAAAAGAGGAAATAGAATAGAATATTTCCGTTTAAAGGGACCCACATTGATGATCTAGTCCCACGGCCTGATCAGTTCAAGGCTGACCAAAAGTTAAAGTATGGTAATAAGGGCATTGTCCAATTGTCTCTTAAACACTGACAGGCTTGGGCCATCCACTGCCTCTCTAGGAAGCCTGTTCCAGAGATTGTCTACTCTCTCAGTAAAGAAATGCTTCCTAAAGTCCAGTCTAAATCATTCCCACACGTCCTATCACTGGATAGCAGGGACAAGAGATCCACTATGGGGAGAAGACAATAGCTTGGAACAAGTGAAGAAAAACATTAGAAAGTGCAAGATGTACAGTAATGAACCATGGAGGAATAATATGATGTTTAGGTGTTTGGATCACATTCCTGCCCTCCTTTCCTGCCAAATGAAATTCAGGGAATAGAACAGAGCTCCCCCAGCTGAACATTTTCACAGGTGCTGAGTCAGGGTTCATACTTAAAGATAATGATACACAAAATAATTTCTATAGAAAAGCTGGAGACATAAGTGTTACATTAATCTTATCATAAAGCAGGATGGATTGTTCAGTATCTTCTACAAAAGGGCCAAGAAAAAGAGGTCTTAGCCTACTTTACCATTTAGTGAACATCTGAATGAGTAAATAAGAGGATCAGATCATTAGGGGAAGAATACGGACAGTTTCTATTGAATCACCCAAGGCTATTTAATTATTTATAACCTCCTTGATTACTTTTGAGAGGGGTCAAATCACATGATTATTTTATGTCATTTTTCAGCTGGCAAGGTAAATGATTATGATTTTTTCCCTCTAGCTCCAGATGGGCTATAGTTGTTAATGTCTGTTATGTTAATAGAGTATGCAATATTAAGGAATATAAGATATTTATAACAAGTTATAACAGAGCTATGACCCAAACAAATCAGATATAAAATTTTAATGAATTGGTCCCTCAGTCTATTAATTTAGTTGTAGGGTAGAAAGCTAGCAAATATATTTTCTCTCTCAGGAACTACAACTGGAGAAAAACATTAGCCAGGGTCAAACTCTGTTGCACACTACAAAGGAAAAGAGCATGTTTGAAGGTGAGATAGAGTTTATTTTCAGGAAGATTTCTTAGTAACATCACTAATTAGAAACAAAAAGTAGAACTATTTTTTTCCACAAGTTGTTTCTGTATGTCATACAATTTTGAAAACACACATCTATAAAAACCAAGACTCTAAAAACCTGGCGAAGATCCTTGTTGGATTTACCATTATTTGTAGTGCAGTAATGTTGTATGGACAATCACAATTTTTTCAGCTCGTTCTGGAAACCAAACAGTATCTTTTTGCATATGTGCATACATGCAGATATAAATACCTACTGGATTACTGAACCCGAGGAATATTGGGATACATTCTTCACAAATCCCTCCAGATTTAAAAACTGCTTAGAAAGTATACCATGTTTCTTCTAGAAAAATGCATTCAACTCCTGTAGAATTTTTCTACAGCATTTTTATAGAAGTCTTCTAGAAAATAACTACAGAAATTAATAGCAGTTTAAAAAAAAGTCATACAGATCATATTGTAAACCCTAATCTATTTTCTGAATCAATCATTTAAGGGGAGTTTTGTTTGAGGTTTTTTAGGCATTGACTTTCTTTTGTCCAGGAATATGTAATAGTCACACACAGATTCAGTTACCTAACAAATAGCAGTCCAACTAGGTGGCTTGCAGTTACGTAAGTCTTCAACCCAGATGTTTCATTCTGCTCCTTTCTCTCCAACTCCTTCACTTTTTATATTCAAATTTCTCATTTCATCTTTATCTGACTCAATTACCCTTCAGGATAATCTGTCCATACTTACCTATATACCCACTTAATTAATAGCACTGCCATTGCATTACGACTCTCAGAAACGTTACATTGGAAAGTGTTGGAGGTTATTTAATTACACAGCATTAACCGTTCATTCCCATGATAATTATATTCCTGTGCACTTCCATGGCCACATAAATAAACATAGAGAATTTAATTCTCTCTTTTCCCCGGCCCTTGATCACAAACATCAGTTTGCATAACTGAAAGGAGGCCTCCTTGAATCACACTGATCCTGATCTCTCCAGCTCAGTTCAGCCACTACAAAGGCTGTCACGACCGCACCACACCCAGGTCTGAGTGACTCACCTGCAGCAATCTGGTGCTTCTGCCATCACAACGGCTTCAGGAGCAGCTCTGCATGGCTGCCAGGGCACAACGTGTCTGGCACCCACCTCTAAGGCCTCATGCAGACTCTACAGCAGTACAAAGTAAAAGCTGACACAGAGAGTTGTGGCTCAGTTTGCCTTGTTGTTTTGGGTGCTTTTTCACAGAAACTATGTGCATTGTGCAGGCAACACCAGCCGAAAGTCACATCCAGACCAATATGGCTTTCACCTTTTCTTCACAATATTCTAGAAACACAGTACATTATACTTTATAGCCTAATATATTTGTTGTCCTTTGTGATTCTTGGCAGTCTCCAGGATTATAATTTTTTTTATGTTTCAATTGCCAAATAAACCATTAAAAGCTCCAATAAAAATGAATATTAATGTACTAATAATGCATACTCCTCTACACTACAGAATAACTTACTTTTACTACAGTTCTGCTTTGTGTAGGGTGCAATAAAAACAGCATCTTGGCATTTTATATTCACATTCTTTCAATTATTTTAATACCATTAATTAAGTTCTGAGTTTACAAGTTAAGTGTTGCTTACTTTTCTGCTTGCCAACATGCGAACACAATATCAAATCTGAGAGTCAAGTTAGGTTGTCTTCTACCTCATGAAAAACAGCCAACAGAAGCTGAATAGGTCAGCTCTTTGCTTAATGTGATCTGTGGAAATTCACAGAGCATTTCCCAGTTGGGCACACTATGCTAGAGATTTCTGTTTGGAGAAAACTAGAAAGGCAGGGGAAAACTCCTAGCTGTGGGGGCCAGTGGGCCCATAATACAAGGGATAGAAATCCTCTCCAGGTTAGGATGAACTAAAAAAATCTTTCCTAGGATGCTGTTTCATTATGCAAAAGGTATCCCAGCTCTGCTTCTCCAGTTGGCCTCCCTGCTCCTTTATACCTTATCTGTTCCTTGCCTAGAAAATTCTCCCTTCCCCGCTCTCCCATTGGCCCTTGTTCCTCACCACCCCCTCAGATTTTCCCATTGGCTCCCGTACCCTAGTCCCGCCTATGTACCGCCCCTGTGCCCTCTGACCATAGGTCCCTGATGCTTTCCCCACCCCCATATATAACCTTCGGTACTTCGGCCCCCGAGGTCTTTTGTCCCTGGCTTCCCTTCACGTGTGGAAGTGGAATAAACGTCTGCCGCGGAAATTCCACACAAGGACCCTTCCTGCCTCTTTGCCATTGGCTTGTCGCAGAAGCTATCCGGAGCATGCGTGTGTGTCTGTGTGAATGCAGTGGCTGCCCAGCGACTTTCTCTTGGAGTTAGTTCAGGAGGTCGTAGCACTCCAGCAGAGCACCCCTGGATCTGACACTAACATCTACTTTTTTACTTAGTCAAAATTGTATTAAATAGATACCAAGATGCAGAAGCCTTATAACTGCTTTCTGTGAAATAACTGCTTATTGATATCTCTGTGCTCTGTCTCCCATTTCTCTTCAAGTACTTCCCCAAGCACACAAAGGATCAATCCCCAATGGAATCAAGTTAAAATCTTCAGAGTTATGCTTAGAAACCATCTCCCAGTCAATCAATATGGAGAATGTTACTTGGGGTGGGGGATAGATCTATTCTTTCTTGTACCTTATAATGACAATTTATGAATTTTTTCCACCATAATATTTGGAAAAAAAATGAGAACAAGGGATATTTCCAGCAAACCAGTGAGTCAAGCTTGTTGTCTGCATGCACAGCCTCTAACCAATACCTTGGTGAAAGATTAATTCAGGGTGCCAGGATCCAGCCAGCTGTGAAGAGATGAAAAGGGGAGGGAGGAACAGAAACTAAGGAACATGGCAGGGCTCTGGCTCATGTTTTAAAAACTGCTACATAACAAAGACCACCTCTTTGCAGAAGCTTATGGCAGCAGCCACAATGTAGAAGCATTACAGGACCAGCAAGGAGAATATTGCCCTCTGCTCAGCACAGTCCCTGTCCCGTGGCATACAGGACTAGGGTTGGAGCACCACACTTACCACAGCTGGTGCCACACAAAGAGGGAGTGGGAAGTCAAAAGGCACCCTTAAAATACTCAGGAAGAATGATGAAAATATGTTCCTCATGACAAAACCAGAGCACCTTGGTGACGCTGGTTGCTGATTGCCCGGGGATAGCAGCAGTGTCTGCAGCTGGAGGAGGTGTCCCAGAGCGGACCCTTATTACAGCAGTGGCTGACACAAAACTCTTACAAAAGTAACAGAATGGTGCTGGCTCCCATGCAGGGGGCAAACCGCAGACCAATGTGAAAGTAGCTCTGGTAAAGGCAAGGAACAGAGATGGGTCCTCTGCAACTTCTTTACTTTAATAGGACAAAGCAGGACAGACGCGCCCAGGCGGATGTAGCCCCTTTTTGTATGGGAGCCAAAAGGGGCGGGATAAACGGTTACAACCAATGGAGTTCTGTAAATTGTGAGGTGACAGGGGAGAACATCCAATGGGACAAACTCAGGGGAGGGTTCTATTTGAAAGAACAAATGTGGTACCAAATACAACAGAACTTTCCAGAGATCATACAGATTCCATAAGGGATATGCATAAACATAAGTGTATACATAAAACTGGGTGGGGGAATCTTGAACCTATGACAGAACAATATGCAAAAAGCAGTTCCTGGGGAAGCACGGGAACTTGCAGTGACCAGGATGTTAGATTGCAGTGCCGAGAGTGCCCATCCACCAGGAATTTGTTGGTGTGGGTGCTGCTGCCGCTGCTACATGCACTGCAACACCTTGGCTCACACTGAGGCTAAATTGATAACATTACACACCCTATGTTACACATAGGAAATTTTGAAGTGTCTTCTAAAATCAATTTCTCTCTAAAAAGTACCATGGAATTCAAAACATCACCTATATTTCACAAACAGTTTACTGCAAACGCAAATATTTGTTATCAGATTACACAGTTTACATTCTTCATCACTCTGAGGCAAGACATTTAGCAAGGAAAAAAATTAATTTTGTGAATGACAAAACAACAAAAACAACAACCAGTTGCATTAAAAATCTCATTAAAAATTTTATATTGTGATGAAGTAGCAGAAAGGGAAAACATCTGGATGACAATTTAACTTATCCACTGCTTTCTATCCATTAATCTCATGGCCTTTGAAACCTACTATAAAGTTCATGCCTGGACAGTAAGTATTATAACAGTCATTTTGCTGAGAGCTAAACTGGGATACAGAGATAATTTTTATGTCTCAAATCTCGAAATAAAAAAAGGGAAAAAATATGTCAAGAAAAAAAGCAGAATGAAATCAACAGTTTCTCTTCTCTTAGCTAACCCACCATACTCTCCCTCAGCTTTATCTGAGCCAAACAAAAGGATGTTTGAAATTGTCCTCACCAAGTTACAAAATGATACAAGCAGAGCTACTCCTGCCATCCCTTGTTCTCTTCCCAGTCATACAAGTACCAGACCTGCCACCACTAAATATATAAAGGCTGCATGACCTGCACTGGTTTCAATGACCAGAAAATCTTCCCACTGGGGTGATTCTTCCAAATTACAATACTTTTTTTTTGTAAGTACTACCAGAGAAAGCCAGTATACCTTCAGACCTGCAACTACCTCTGCATGACAGCACACACAAATACTTCTTGTATGTAAAAGCAACTACCCACATGCACAAAGCTAAGTCGTGCTATAAGATCTACATAAATAAATAAATAAATTTTTTTGTTGTTAGTATGTTATTAAAACACTGAAGAACTTCAGGAATGTTCCTAATATCTGAAGATTTATTTCTCAGGGAACACAAACAAAAATGGGCAATGTGTTCTGTTTATATAAAATTTTCAATATATGCTCACCAATATTTCCAACCTCTTTTTGATAAAATGCATCACATACCTAACAATTAAGTGAAAAATATCTAGTAAAATGTTCCCACATTAGGCATGAAAACTTAGAAAAGCACATATGTACTCTTACAACCATTAACAGACCAAACACTAGTCACTGCTTGAGCAAGTGGAAAAAAAGGTAATTATTGCGCATGTACTAATCAGAAGATGGGAGCCACAGTGGCTGCCCAGGAACGCCAAATTCCACAGCTGACACTGCCTTTCCTTCACCATTCCAACCCAGGGATAACCCTGATCACTTGACCTGTAAACTTTCCCTCTCCATGACAGCTGGGGTATGGAATACAGAGATAAAAATTTTAAAAAATTTCTCTTTTTGTCCACTCAGCACTGCCACTCACATAAGCATTAGCCACTAGACTTAGGTTTAATCCTAATTATGAGCAAACAAACAGTCATAATCTCAAAAAGCAGTTTTAACATATTAATGCCTATTAGCCCTACAGAGTCCATTCTCTTTTCTCAAAAAAAGAAAAAAATGAACTAGGAATAAATAAGCCTAAAGACTATGGGATTTCTTAAGAGCTCTTTTCCCAGACTTTACAGGAGAAGAGTGCAATGCTACAGAATATTTAGTTTTAAAAAGTTGTTTTGTGGAAAAATGATAAATAAATTCTACATTTAATCAGCAGAGGAAAGGATTTAGAAGCTGTATGGCACCTGTTTCAAAAAATCATCATTGCAGCAACACAACATTTTTTTTATTTTACCTTGATAAAGTAATCCAAGCCTTTATGAACTGTACACTGTTGAATTTTGGATTAAAGCATTACAGTTAGAACTTTTAGTTCAGATACACAGAAGATGGTGAGGCTCATTTTCAAGTTTCCATTTATCAGAAAGCTTTGTAGAGTTAAATAGTGCTGGATAGAAATTCAGGCTGGAAGCAAGTCACAGCAACATGGCCTTGCTTGTGTACAGTCTAGTACAGTGCACTATGACTTTTTGTATTTAGAGATCATCATTAAGTGTTTTATGAGCATGAAATATCTGTTAAAAAGCTGATTTTTTTCTTTAAGAAAAACAGACCACATTTTCCTTCCGAGCAGGTTGCTTTGCTCATTTTTTATACAGCCTTGCAGCCCATCATGAGGGTACTTTATGATTAAATACAAAGTGATAGGTCTCATTTCTCTTGTTTACAGTGATGATGCCACTTTTTAAAAAGCAGTTGACTTGCATTTTACATCACTCTTTCATTAGCTCATCTTGCCGCTCGAGGTTATCCTAGCCATTCATCACCCTGAATTGCAGGCAAAAATAGTCCTAAAGTCATCTGATTTTCTATCTTCTCATACTTGCCCAGCTTCCACCACAAAACATGGGAGGGTATTCTTTTAACTATTAAGGGGGCAGAAGGGGAGGGAAAACACAGGCTCAATTCTGGTTCTATTTAAGTCTTTCACTTTTCTTAGGCTCTAAGGGAATCATCTAATATTTTAAGGTATTTGCTTGTTTGCAAGTGGCTTGTGTGTTAAAAAATTAACAAGTTAAAAATTATCTAAAGTGATAGATGTTGTACTTCCATCTGAAACCTATTTCTGTGGCCTGTGTTAGCCATGAAAAGGGTGAGCTCTGTGCTCTGACCCTTGCTGGCCACTGGAGCCCTCCAAACCTCTCAGCGGGGGCAGCTGCCAGCAGAGTCAGACTAGAGAGCCCAGCTCGCCTCTCAGGCAGCCAGAGCCACAGCCATGCCATCATCTTCCCCTCAGAACTTCCTAAATCAAACAAAAGAAACCCTCTTGAAGCCCCTATCCATCTTAATAAACATTACTGAATGAAAAGCTGATTCCAGCTGTCCAGTCTGAGCTCTCTGAAAGCAAGTCACAAAAAGATCCTGCTGCCCACTGATGCCTCACTCCTCCCTTGCAGATGAGGCATTTGACACCAACCCTGTTAACTTGTGTGACTTCACATTTCTCCTAGTTTTGAGATGCCCAGCCCTTTCCTTCTAAAGTCTGTCTTTACTAAAGGGGGTGTTTTATGTCTTTTGTGTCAGAATTTGTCTGTTATAAAGGCAAAATATTTCAGGCAGCACTATGACTAACATTAAGAACTGAGCACATACACCATGATCATATACACCATGGATTCCAGTCAGGCTAGCTTGCAGGAGACAGAACATGTTTGCAAAAATCAGCAATGTCTAACAGAAAAATATCTTTTCCACCAGTGTTAATAAATGATGCATATTTCCTCTGTCAGCAAGCTTTATTTTCTCCTTTTAAACTTTTATAACATTCAAAAAGATATCTAAAACATAACTCAGATTAGAATAAATGATGGGCCAAGGAAAATAGTGACTATAGGCAGTATGGTGACTTGAAGGTCATCATGATGATGACTGCCTGAATGCAATATTTTAAAATTCAAGTGTTCTGTAACTGTTGCATATTTTTCACACTTTCAACAGCAGACATTTTTAATGTGTTTAGCAATTCTGTAGGAATCAGAAAAATATAATTGAAGGTTAATGGGATAAGTTAATTTGCATCAAAGTAACTACAGATGTCCATAGATTTTGCATTGTCAGGTTCTTTCCAACAACACTATTCCAAATTTTTGGTAACATTAGTGAAAGCAAAACCACACACATAGAAGGGAATAAAGGATGGACAGGACTATCGCTTGCTGAGTTCATACCGCCTCTACAGATGCACTTACCAGCCATATAATCACCTTAATAGTGCCTACATTTGCTGAATTATATTTCTCTTCCAAGTATATGCACTTTGAAATAAAAATGTATTAAATGTGTTGCTTGAGTTTTCAGAGAAATATAATAGTTACATTAACACTGACCATATTTAGGGAAAAAATCCACCAAAAAAAGTTATTGTTATTTGTTGCTCTTAAGGAAACTTGGAGTCAAGATCAAAGGGCACTTTGATTTGTTTGAAAGTTGTAAATGATCCATTTCCAGATTTTATAAAGTCAGTGTGCAATCTGTGAGTACTTGTGCAATAACGGAGAGGGAAGTCTCTTCAGCTTCACATGTCAATGCTGTAAACATGTAAATCTGGAAAATATTTTCCAAGCAGGCAGCCATGTGTAAAATTTACAGAACCTGTCATGAAAGAACTGCAGCTGCAGAAGTGCAAACTTCTCACTGCATCTTGAAGAATCCAGATGGGGGGATGTGAGAGAATTTTTTTCCACTGTGGAGGGTTCCAGCTGGATTGAGTTGTTGGTTCCATCAATTTTTAAAGCAACACTTCACCAAATAATGAAACACTGATTATCCAATCACAAGCAACAGAACAGAGGAATCTCTTTAAAAATAAAATAGAAAAAAATCTGAAGTTAATTACGCCAGTATGTGAAAAACTGTGGGCTAATTTATGACCATTTTGCAACATGTCCAGATGTCACTGTGCTGAGACCACCAAAGTTACATTACATGAAACCAAAACAAAAAAAAAAGAAAGGAAAAATACCAGTTCCGAATTAAACAGCAATCCAGACAAGCTATTGAAAAGCAAAGGGTACAAACCTGAGATTTGAACTATATAGAAATAGTATATACTTATATTGTGTAAGAGAATACATACAAATGAGTATGTATGAGAATGTATAGAATATATACACACAAACCTGCTCAGCCTCAAAATCACATTCACTTTACAGTCCTTATATGGGATCTTAGGTGGAATAAAACACTTTGAGCACCTCTTCACCCAAGTGCTTTCATCACTGCAGAGAAATGTGAGAGTAAAGCCATGTTCCTCCCTTCCCAACCATGGAGCCTCTGCCTCCCCCAGCGTGTTTGAGAAGACAACTCCATCAGTAGCTCTAATTGACACAAAGGAGAACAACCCTGGGAAGAGTGGAGACGAGTGATAAGCACACCCAACCCATTTTCCTGCACACTAACTGCTCATCTTTTCCAGCTCATTTTCTTTGAAGATGCCAGGAAATAGAGACTGATACACAGCAAAAGCCTTTGTTGATGCTTAAAGCATCATTGTACCATACTACCCAGCAAAGCTCAGTGCAGTAGGAAGAGTTATGAATTAAGAGTTAATTTCCAGTTGAGATAAGCTATCACAACCACAACGTTGTTTTACATAAGTGAGAATGTACTTGAAAAAACACTAAGCAGCCTTAAATAAAAATTACTATTAAACCACATACATAAAAATACAGTTGTCAAATTTAAATCCATGAACTCCCTACAATGATTCAGAAAAGGTTTGGTCTTTTTATTTAAGTCATCCCTTGATGCTAAAGCCAATTCTGAGAGATCATCTGTGCCAACCATCTTTTAAAATCTCCACAGAACGATGCAGAATTTGCTTTCTATTTGTAGGTATATTAAAAACTTCTTAGGATATATTTAAAAATGACATGTATAAACTACCAGATGGCACAGAAAACAATGACAATTTGATGAATATAGAAATCAGTGCAACTATTTCTAACACCACCAGTATGTAATATTTGTGATATGCAATATTTTGGTATAATAATATACACTATTTCAAAATGAAATCTGCACTTAAATGCCAATATCCTCTCCTTCTGGCTTCTCACTTTATGACACTAACATAGGATCTCATTCACCAAGCCAATTGAAATTTTAATAAAAGAAAGCTGGAGTTTCTAATAAACTCCTGCAGTGAGCGGATAATACTAAACATCTTTAGCAGCATGGTGTTTTTTATTATTATTTTAGCTGTATATTAATATGCTAGTATTTGTAAACTCTCTAGTGTCACCAGATTTATTTCAAAAGGCTTCTCTGTGTTCTTCTTTTGTGAAAAATGTATGTGACAACGAAATAAGAATTTCAGTGGGTCTTTACTATACAGATGTATAAAGTGCAGAAGAAAATATATCTTACCTTGAAAGGGACACTTTCAATATGACTTATTTGCCATTTGGGAAGACAGTATATTGAATTTTCATGTTGAGGGTAAAATTTTAACAGGAAGACTGGCAGAGTTCACTGTGTGAAGATTTATTACTGATTTTGATACAGATAAACACACAGGCTCTGTCCTGCCTCAGTGCTCCATGCACAGCCAGGTGCCATGTGCACAGAATTTGGAGTTCAAGCACTGGCCAGGACCCACAATTGCTCCCAGCCAGCAGCAGCCAGGTAGTTTGAAGAAGGGTTGCTTTAAGCATTTTTTCAGATCTCATCAGCTTTACTTGCAGCCCTACAAATGCTTCCACCCACAGAGAGCACTGGAAGGCATCAGAACCCAGACCCAAGCTTTTGCTTTCCGCTCTGGCAACAAAGAGCTTTTTCCTATGGGATCCAGGCTACTGGTCTGCTCTGTCTCCTTTGCTGTCCCATAGGCTTCCAGGAGTTTAATGCCACTGGCATTAGTGGTTGCAAGAGACCCACTAAAGCCTTTGAAATCGATCCCAAAATGGCTCTTTGTCCTCAGAGAACACAGGGTAAGATATCTAGGAATCAAATTCTCTCCTCTTTTGAGCACAGAAGTCTGTCTTACAGCACTTAATTCAAGCAGGTTGCCTCAAGTATTTGTGTGGCAAATCAATTAGCAGCACGTGTAACAACATATACATAAACCTAGTACGAATTTTCATACATATTAAATTTAGCTTTCAAATGCTGAAAACACACATATGCAACTTTCTTATCTCATTTCAGGATAATAGCTGTGATTGTAAATGACAAAAAAAATTAGTTATTTGATTCCTAAACTGCCTGTACACTACCATTAATCATTATCTCTTTCATTTTATTAGTTATGTTCTCTAACTCTACAGTGCACAAACATTAATTTGAACAGTCACCTACCCTTAAGATGCCAAATTTTGTATTAATTTTGGCAACTTTAAAAAATAAAATGCATTCATTGGCTTGCAAATGAAATGTATTTATAGGAAAAAATTCCTCCCATACGCTGAAGCAGCTCATCATTAACATTCAAGGAATGTGAACAGAGGCTTCATAGAAAACCATTAAAATATAAGGCAGCTTTCAGCCTATTTTAAGAATTTCAGAGAAATTTTGCATTCTCTTTCCCATGATGCCATGGTGATGTCAGGCTGCATTTCAAATAAAATGACAATGAAATCATTTCAATTCCATGCAATGTGCAAAAAAAAAAAAAGTCAATTTTTCTCTTGGCAAACTGAAGTCTGAAGTAATTAAGCACTGCTGTGTGGGTGGCAGCTTCTTCTCTGAAGTCAGCCTGAGATAATTACCATGTTAAAGTCAAAATATCATGTGCTGTGCTGATAGATAGATGGATGGAGAGATTGGGCATCTATTAAATGATCCATTTTGTTATGCTCCCTGGGAAATGTGCCATTGATGCCAATTAAAAATATATATTCCAAGTGAGTATTTCTAAGTGACAAAACTTCTATTCAGTAAATTGAATTTATTATTTACTGATCATGAAGTACTTAAAGACATAAAAAATCTGGACAGATAAAACCTAGGCAGAGAACTACATACTTTATGAAGTTTACAAGGCCCTCATTACCTGATTGCAACAGTCACAAAATGTGCTCTATAATACCACTTTTAACTAAGATACTAAGCTATTTCCCTTTCAACATAAAATCCCTAAATAAGGTGGAAATACAACAGATAAAACAAAAATCATCTAAGACTTCTAAATTCACATATATTCTAGTGTATAAAAAACAGCCTCTTTCAGTGTTAATAATAAACTCTCCCTCAGCATATATTTATAATTAAATGTCTTCAAGTCTACATTTTTGGTGTCAGAAAAGTAAATGGACCAAAACTAAGGCATACCAGCAATGATTAATCGGTGCTATTTGTTGAGATGCCTCACAGCGAGGCTTAGCACGATAAAAACACCAAAAGAATTCCATATGTAACTAGTTTTACACATGTATGACCAACACTGTCTTTAGAGCCTACTCCTGTCACTCCAACAATAAAATGTTTCCACCATTAGGATGTGAAGGAAACGCTCCCACTAAAATTTACAGGGAGCAGTTTTTAATGCATTGGATTTGGATTTCATTGCAGTGACTTCAGAGCACATCCACCTGCACCAATACCGATTTAGGTGCTATCAGAACACGTTTGTGTCGTGTTTTAATAACAAAGGGCTAAAGACAAGGGTTTGCTACCAGAAGCATTACAAAAAGAGACGATTTTCCATTCTACCTACTCTGCAGGTTATGTTTGATCTCATTTAAATGCTTTGAATAAGATTTAGTCTTCACTGTTGCTATGATAAAGGTCACAGAACTAAGACTGTGTCTTTTTAAAATTAAGGATAGGAATTTCTGAAGCTCAGAAGAAGGTTTTTTTCATATTGACCAAACATAAATGAATGTCATATGAAAAAAACATGTGCACTGATAGTAAAATGCTAATAAGTTTTCTCAGCAAGAAATCAAAACAATCAATATTTTATCTTTAATAATAGATATAGATCTTGCTCTGAAGCACCTTGCTCAAGGTACTCAGATTCTAGAGAGCCAGCATTTGAGTAAGCCCAGTAGTTGTGTTACTGTTGAGAGAAAACTCTGACAGTCTTAAGACCTTTCCGTTTAACAGACTTAAGCTGAAATTCTAGGCTGAGTGAAGCTTTAAAATTATCCTGAGAAAAGTTTAAGAATCTGTAAGGGCTCAGTCTCACAGCAACTATAATCCAATATATGATTTGCAACAGCAGAATTTATTCAGTTTGTATTGCATTTTCAACAGACAATTTTCAATACCAGCATAATTCAATTTTTAACGTGGGTATAAAACATGTAGCTTTCATCATACTAACATGTACATATCTGTGCCAGCTCTTATGAGATATTAAGCAAAATGGCATAGAGCTATGAGAATTAAAAAGAATCTACATTAAAAAAAAAGGGGGGGAAAATGGTTCTGTAAAATAGTGTAAGGGGAAAACATCACACCCAGCCTCAGACTTACGAAAATTTCTGTCTTATTCTCCGTACACACAGCAGTCTTGACATCAGACCTCTGGAAAATAATCCTGTAACGTACTATAAATGCAAGCACAGACATTATCCAGTTCTTTTCAAAGGAATGCTACCTCATCTCTAATAAAGCTTGTGCCCTGGTTTCACATCCCCTCTACCTGTCTCCCAACTGGGGCTACACAGGGACTGGGATGGTGAGAGAGCAGGGAGTGCACGGACCACTCTGCAGCTCAGGTGTGCACAACAGACCAGGAAGAGGCCAGGCTTGCAAAGGCTTTCCAGAACAGTGTACAGTGAAGACAGAACTGGATAGTTCTGAATCAGAGATCTGCTTGCTCTCTTGAACAGGCTCATTTTTTTTCTTTATTTTTCCAATAAGCACAGCTATTCATCAGTTACTTGAGGTGTTATATTCTTAGTTTTAGAACAAATGTAATATGTGTTTGTAAAATCCTTACCATAACTGATATAAGGAGTTTTTACAGTGCCTGCAGAAGTCTTTGTTCCTACCACATTCTGCCAGGGAAATGTCTTTTCTTAAATGCAGAAACATTTTCAATTTATGGAGAAGGACACTAAGGCTCAAAGAAACAGGATAATTTGTCAACCCTTGCAAAAGAAAAGTCAGTACATGAAGCAGGCAGACAGCAGAAGGGTCCTAAATACCAACCTCCATGACCTCTTCCAACCTTAGGTCATGGTCCCCTCCCTCGTTTATCCACCTGACACCCCTCAACAGTCACACCAGCTAAGTGAACATCTCAGCGGATCCAAAGAGCTCTTTGTGAGTGTTGCAGAGCATACAGACATGTAACTTCAGCTCCCACAGGCACAATTTTAGTTTATTCGGTCTTACAGTGCAACATCTTTTTGCAGAGGACAACTTCACAAAGCAGAGCATTCTCCAAAAACCCAAGAATTAATTTCAACCATGAGAGTGGAAATTCAGGACAAGTAACAAGTTACCAGGTACTCACTTGTCTCTAGCACATTATTAACCATTTCAGTGTTGAACAACAGATGAGAAAAGGGAGGCAACAGATGTTACCTGTCTGGGCGGAAGACTGAGAAATTCTCCTGCAAACTGAAGTGGAAGATCAAGAGCGCAACATGCACGGCAAGAAAAATTGAGAACTTCATCTGAATGTACTTTTACAATAACCAACACTGTACATTGGTAGTTCTATTTGTAATAGCAACGCTACAGGTGCTCATGACAGTCTTACTTTGTTATGTTCCTTGCAATTATGTTTTGTTGTAACCCATAAATCTGTCCAAACAAAGAAAGCAATTAGGAATTTCCACATGAAGAGGCAAGGCTGCTTCTTCCCACACAAATGGCGCAAGTAAACACCTTAACCCATGTGTGTGGTGGGGATTAGGCACCAAAACCGCCTCCTGCCTACTGCTGCCAAGTTTTGTGCTGCTCCATGTGTAACACTTCTAGGCCAATTATCAAATGAATTGATTTACCATTACAAATAATCTGCATATTAACTAGGAACTTTAGTTTACAGACTAAGCAATAAGAGATGTACAAAACAACATTTAAAAAAAAAAAACCAGAAGCGAGGAACATATGCATATTACAGAAAATCTAAGGACAAGAGGTAGCTGGAAGGAAAATATCTTGAGGGGAAGCTGAGGTACAGTCAAAGGTCTGTCCCCATCACCATCCATCTCATGGACAAAGTCCCTGTTTGTCCTTGGTGTCAGCAGCTGGTTCTTCTCCACTTGCAACTTTCAGGGGAGCGGCAAAAGGAAGAGCAGCAAGAAGTGGCCATATGGCTCCCAGCACATCAAGCATCAGTGAGCTCCCGATGGCAAGCTGCAGGGATGGCAAAGTGGCCAACTCGTGGGTTCTCTGCCACAGAGACAAAATGCGATTTTCTGGCAACCCAGCTGCAGGAACAGAAAAATGATTATTTTGCTATTGACAAAAAGAAATACATATGAAAACGTGTGTAAATTTTAAAAACCTAGCAGCCTGGAAGGGGGGTAGGCAAGGGGCTTGAAAGCAGCAAAAGGCCATGTACAGAGGAATAAAAAGAAAAATCTTGTTTTGCATCCATTTTCCAGGTATTTTTGAATATTGCTGTTATCAGATGGAAATACACAGCCAGGTAGAATGGGTAGTTTCATCCAGGTTTAGAAAGGTCCGTATCAGTTCAGACAGACAGTCAAATTTTTCATTTAAAAATATTTTAATAGTTAAAAATAACTGGACTCCATACAATTCTATTTCTTAGAAATAGCAGTTTAAAAAAAATCTCAATTAAAAAAGCATTTCATTTTGATGACTATAATTTAGCTTTTTCCCTTGCCACAAATAAGTGCTCAGAAATGTTTAGAAGTACTGTATCTTTTGTACAGTACAAGGCACAATGTTTGTATTCTTGAAGACAGAGTGACATCTAAAGGGATTCTGATATACTCAAATCTTGCACACAGAATCCAAACTGACAAAGTCAAGGGCATGTCATATTTTTGAAAACTGATGAGTTTTCAGGTTTGCTGTGGTTGATTGTCCCAAGTAACCATGAAAAGAGGATCAAATTCCAATTTTAATGACATGCCTCAGGGTGCCCTCAGGACAACTGCCATTTTTATCTTAGATTCTGCAGGTCCTCAGTGAACAAAAGAGGGAAATCATCTTTGAATGGATTCCTTGCACTGTTGTCAAAAGTAATCCAACTGTTCTAAATATCTATATCTTAAAATATTTTCTTACAGCAGTTCTTACTAACCTAAAGTATTAAGAGAGCAGAATATGTAAATGGAATTTTTAGCTGCCAATTCTCCAAGCAGATCTCATGTTCCCAAACCAATTGGTATTATAACTGGAGCCTTTCAAAACTGGAACCCTTGCTCCGATACACATAGACAAACAAAGAAAAATCAAAATACAGTATCTATGTCTAGTTGTGGGAGCCAGAGTGGTATTTGCATGCATACAAACACTTTTACCATATGTTAGAAATATTCTTTAAATTATATCATTCCACATATAGTCCTGAACACAAAAACCAATTTAGGATTTAAAAATCAACATCAGTTTATAATTTAAAGACAACAGTGTAGCAAAAATGTACAGCCTGCAACTGGTAATGATGAGTTAGGTACCTTTACAATGGGCCTTTATTTCATTCTCCCGTTAAGTATCTTCCTGAACTCACTAACAGGGAAAAAAATCCTACATTAAAAACATATTTTCCCCTCTTGAGCTGAAATCATAGCAAACTTGTGAATTTCTTTCTAGGAATTTGCCCCAGTGATCTACTTAAATGTGGTTCAGCAGCAAAGTGCTGGCAAGCTGAGTTAACTCTTTCTGGCTAAAAAGAATTTACCTCAGCTTTGAAGACGCATATTTACTAAAGAAGAAAAAAACACAAGTATTTCATCAGAAAAAAAAATGGTCATAGCAAACTTAGGCTAAGACAACAGAATGGAAAACCGCTCTGGCAACCTGTTCAAAAGAATTTACTGTGTATCAGTGGTAGGAAAGAGGGGTCTTCTGCCTTAATCATTCAATCACATAATTGATTTAGTTTTCTGGTTTGTTGTTTGGGGTTTTTTAAATAAATTCAGTTATACTAAACTTTACTACAACTGCAGAATTCCCTTTTCAAGTCAGAAGTAGTTGGCAAGGCTAATGTAAAACAAAAAGTGGGACCTGAGGCTCTCAGACAATAAATAATGACAGATCCTTTCAGCAAGTCTTAATCAAGGAGATTAAAGCAACATGTAACTCTAGATGCATGTTAATAAAAAAAGTGGTGAAAAATAATAAATGGAACATACAGAAAGATACCTATTTCTGTGCTTCAATTAGGCTTTGTGAACACTGTCTTTTTTCTGCCTCCCCCAGCACTTTCAAACATATTGTAACCGTCTTAATTATTTGATTATTTTCAAAAGAAGAGTTCGCATAAAGAGCAACATTTTAGTTTTTATTTAAAGTAATTCTTTAATCCAGTACTTTTTTTTTTTTTGGTAGGGTATTTGAAATGGCGTGTGCTGTGTGCTGGTTTTGGGCCCCATTCAGATCCTGACCAACTTCCCAGGGTGATCCAGGTTCTCACCCCATCTGCTACAATACTGGTAAGAATTCCCAGACAGACAGGGCTGTAAAGCCTTGAAGAGAACAGAATTCGAATGGTCTTTATTAGACCATGGATCAGTGTCTATAGCTGCAAAGAAATTCATTTGCACTGTATCTACAATGCAGTTTGAACTTTTCCTTCGTTTGGCAAAGCACATCAAGTCTGATTTAACAATTCTCTTTGTGGCTTTGCTTTTCTGTCTACAGCTTCATATATTTACAAAAGGAGAGATGCATGAAGACTTCTGATGAGTATAAAAAAAATAACTATCACTGCACATGCTTGTATACAATTGAGAACCATCAGCGTATGCTGAAAACAGTATTAATAGAAAGAATAAGTTATAAACATCTCTCTGCATTTTAAAGTCATGACAATGTCAGCTGCTAGCATTTTGTAAGTCATGGTTATTTATTGCACTAAGGAAAAATACAAACCTCATTTTGCATTAAGAAAGCAAGCATTTAGTTCTCCAGCTAATATTGTGAAAGTAAAAGTTGGTATCCACAAAGCTAAATGAGAACTGTTAGGAACTGCTTACAAGCAGCACCTACTGCACAATTCACCTGCTGTCACAACTGACAGTACATTTCATTCCTGAAGTACTCCCAGTTAATAATATTCACAAGCAAAACAAACTAGTTCAGTTTGTTCGGCAGCAGCAACTGGAGCCTTGATAGAGAACTGGACTGCACTGGGAGAGGCCCTCTCCAGACCACCTCAACGTGCAATTAGAAGCAAGCAAGGAACGGAAAGCAGAGCAACCCAGATTTGCTCCAGCTCAGTGGCAGGGAAGGGGTTCCTGGCTCTCCTGTGGGTTACACAGCTTCTTTCTGAGTCCACAAAAGGTAACACAGGGCTCATCTGATGGAGGAAAAGAAATAGCCCTGTGGACAATGCAAAATGCAAACCTATACAGATTGAGAATTTTTCTAATTCAGAACTTCAATTTGGAAGATTTGTATCGTAACCATTTTTTCTTTGATTGTTCTTTCTCTCTTAAAATTTAAAGGAATTAAGTTGCTATGGAGTAGATCAACTGGGGTTCCGTTTTTGATTTTTATGATGATGTCTGCAAAGAAGTATCCACCACTAACTCCTCGCAATTACTGAATTCTGAAATGTAAAAAAATAGCCATGGGACTTTTTTTATCAAACATTCTTTAACCAGATGTGGGGTTTGTTCATTTAATATATTATATATACATATATTTATCAATGCTTTTGAAAAGGGTAAAGAGCCTAAGAAAATAGTATATTCAGTTGACAGTAGAATGAGTCCAAGATGCAAAATCTCCAAAATTCAGCTATTGTTGCTACATCTTATGCACATATCAGTTTCAGAAGAAGAAAAAAAAGAACATGTTCAAATAACAAAACAATGGATCAGACAACAAAGGAACATAGAAAATGAGACAAAGGCAAAAATTAGTTAAGTAAATATACCTGAGAACATCTCTTGTGTGCATGGAAGCAGAAACAATCTTTACTTTTTCATGATCGTCCAGTTATCTCCTCTGAGCATTCTGCTGCTACAATATTCCCCCCTCCCCAATTTTTCTAGATAAATATTCACATTATAAATTACCTAGAGCCAGGAGGAGCTACTCAGTTCCTCCCAGCTACACATCCCTGAGTCAGGATGTGCAGAGAGAGTGGGCAACAAGGACAGGCATGCAAAATCATACTTAGAAATATTTGAAGAAATGAGACGGAAATAGACACTCTTTGCTCAATCTCCCTCTATTTCTGCTTGATACGTGTTGTGTTGCTGGAGCATAGAGAGAGAAAAAGCAGAGACAGAGGGTACTCACACAGTCAATCCATGCTCCAAACAGCCACAGCATTCATTCCCTCAGCACGCTCCTGCCCTGTCCTTTGGAAGGGACACCCCTTCACTCAGACCCAGGAGCAGGACACAGATAAGGACAATGCTCAGCTTTTGTCAGAGCCACAGACCCTCTTCCTAAATATCCAAGACATTTTTACCTCTCATCTTGGTGCATAATTAAATAAACAGATCTATCAGGAAGGTCTGTGAGAAATTTGTAACAGAACACCATACCACAAATGATAAATGACGGTCATCTTGGAAGGCCTCCAAGCCAGAGACAGTCAGACAAAGAATTTCTCTAACACAGGTGGGAAAGGCGCCACATTTCCCCCAATTCTGTGTGGAGCTCAGTTCAGTTAGTCATCCCACATCAAATACAAACACCAATGAAAATTTAAAATCAAGCTACACTCCAACAATTAATTTTAAAATAATGGGTCAAAAGGGTATATTATAAAAACTAAAAATTACTAGTATCACTTGCTTGGAATTATATTAAATTTGAAGTACAAGATAGATGCTTCTAACTTCTCAATTAAATAAAAGAAGTAGTGATTAAGTGATGACAGTAATTTACATAAGACTTTTTTTTTCCCAGAATTTCATACTGTTCTTTTTATAGCAGGCTCAGTAACTCCTATGTTTACAGATCAAGAGAAAAGTTAACCAAAACCAGCTATTCAAATATTCCTAATCCTAAAGCTTGTTTTAAATTACATATGTATTTTAATTCACATGCTCAGTCATTGAAAACAGAGATCTCAACACGTTATTCTGACATTTTATCCACTCCAAGAAAATGATATGAACACAGCTCCTTAGGAACACCTCAGTATAGGAAATACACTAGAAAGGACCTCCTAGATTATTCAGTGATTGCTGTAACACCATACAGATATGTGCCCATACCAATAATGGCACATGATGGGAAGAACTTTTTCGTTTCCAGTTTAATTGCAGGCCCTTCGGATCTGCTGGTATCTCAACACTGGCCATCAAGTTCCATAACTTCTTTCTTTTGTCATAAAATTGGCTCTCCACTATCCTTAGCACTCCAGAAGAATTCTCTCACCCATCCTACACTGAATTTAGCATTCTTGAATAGGGCTGATCAACAATGTACAATAGTTTTAATACTTATCTTTCCTACTGGAAATGCAACAATGAAATATCTGATGACTACTATGACAACAGTTACTGTTTACAATGTCAATATCCCACAGCTACCCCTGCAACTGATTCACATATCTGTAATCTCTTTTCCTTTTTTTTCCTTTTTCTATTATCTCTGCATTTTGAAGCCTTTCAATATTAAAGCAAACAATCTAATATCAAAAGAAGAGCATTTTATATCAGAATACTGTACTTTACGCCAGGGCTCCTTTTCTTCTGTGAAGACAGTCAGGGTGGAGAGGTAAGAAAGGAAATCAATGACCAAATGAAAGAGGCTTTTAACTGGGGGGTA